>SCDY01000267.1:0-74211 GCA_004143825.1 Drosophila micromelanica
CTTATTAAGTGCCGAGAGTTTGTGTGTATGTGTTAAATGCTGGGTTCAGGGTATCTCCTAGTCGGGAGGTCCCGACTAGAGCAATCTTACTTGTTTATTACTAGAAAATCGTTAAATTTTTTCAATTTTCTAGAAAATTTATCAAATTTAATTTATTTATTTTGAATTTAAATTGTCAAATTTCGTGCATTGAGAAGCCACAAACAATGTCATTTTTTCCGTTTTATTAACATTTGCTTGAGCAGACAATTTGAGGCAAACTTGCAACTGACAAGTACCTTTTTTTTTTGCTTCTCTGCTTTGCATATTTTTGTGTAGCTTTGTCAGCTTCAATTTCCGCTTTTGGCTTTACTATGCAGCAAGTGGCATTTGTGTGTCAATTTATATAAATACTTATGTTCATATTTGTACGGATAACACACACACGCAGTTATAGTTGCATTGTCTCTCTTGGCTTGACAAGTCATAAATCCGTTGGACAGGCAATGGATACTTAAACATATCACAGGTTTTCCTTAGGCACACAAGTCAAATATTTCCGGAGCACTCAACAAATGTATATTTTTTTCGACAAATATTTGTAATGCAGTTATTATTTGCATTTTATTTGATATTTATAAACCAAAAAAACACTAAAAATTGTATTGTTATTATTAAATGATCTAAGACAAATATATATTTTAATATAAAAAAAGAGTTTCTGTATGTAAAAACTGTATTGCCATTTAAAATAAAATTGCAATTTGTTTTCAGGCAAAGCCATTGACGGGAACAACCTCAAATGCAGCTTGTTCAAGCATTAAGAACAACAAATTTGTGGTCAAGAAATTTTCATTTTTTCGAACACAGCAATGCCAAAGCAATCTGGTTCTTCCCACTTTTGCTCTGTTGCGAAAAGTAAACAAACATTTCCGATTTTAAAAGTATTGATTTTCTTATTCCTTGTGGTTTTCTCTTAGTATTTGTGACTTATTTCCGGTTACGCAAAATGGGTAAAAGTAGAGATAACTTTTAAGAGGATTTTATAAATAATAGCTGTGAGTCTGAAGCAAAACGACAATAGCTATAAATAGTTTCAATTTAATATTAAATGTTTATATATTTCAAATAATAAAACATTTAATGCTATGCTAGTCGTGTTCACATTTTGTTTTACAATATAAAACAACAAAATGGCGTTGATGATAATTAAAAAACATAAAAGCATTTACTTCCATTAAAATGTCAATTTGTTGACTTTATTGCATTATTCTGCCAGACCATTAAACTCATTAAAATTTGACACTGTTCATGGTTGTCGGCGTTGACTATCGTGTGGTAACTGCGGGCCTGAGCCCATCTGAAAGCTATTCAGCCTCAGTTACGCATTCAATTTATCTACCTCACAATCCGTGAGCTTCTCATTGTCTCAGTGGTTGATGTGATTAACGTTCGTCGTGGCCCCATCCGTCGGCTGTCTGTCTGGTGGACAATCACACAGCACAGCGATGAGCTGTGCGTTTATCAAATGTCAATTAAGCTGCGGTTTCCAAAGTGACGCCAACAGTGCCCCATTGAGACAACTCGAAGGACCTCGAGTCGGGCTGCCCGGCTGGTCCTCTTGGTCGCTAAGTGTTTGGGCTCGTTGCTTTTTCGCCGTTCATGGCAATGTATTGGCTGGCAAACAGATAGAGAGTTTCGTTGTAATGGTTCTCTACAGCCATATCCTCCTGCATGCAATTTTTTTTTATTTCATTTTTTTTGTAGACTCTTTGCGCGCTGAACAAACTTCGCGTTGCTGGCAGTCATAAGATACGTTCGTCCTGACGTTGCCTGCACTTCAAGTTGCGCAGTTTGTACCCTTTTCCATTTCTACTTTTGATAGCTTTTTAATTTCACGCAGTCAGACAGTTGTATGCATATTAAATGCATCAAATTGGATTTCTAGGGTACACAAGTGACACATATTCCAGCAAGTTACATACTAAAAATAAATATAAGAATTTAACGAAGACAAATAGGACGGAGATCTGAGCTGCCGTAACAGACGACTTCTAGACAAACAAAAGCAAAAACTCAGACATACACATGAAACAAACTGAAATAATTTTATAAACCCTTTAAATTCTTCTTAAATAAATTAAGAATTACTTTTTCTTTAAGTCTAAGAATGCACAATATTTTAATAAACATTAAAATTTTATAACTTTTTGCAACTTTTTTAAAAGTACCAAAATAAGAATTAACTGAGAGAAAGCTAATTTGTATAGTAAAAGTTAAATCGGTTACGGTCCTGGCTTTAAATTTGTAAAATTTACTTAAAGCCCTGACTTGTTGGCCATTTCTCAATTTTTTAGGAACTCTGATGAATGGTTCTTATTACATCACATAGTTGTGTGGGTATCGGGCTTAGAATTCACAATTGCAGCTAAGAAGGTCTGTCGTTAACTTGACTGTTTTATGGCAATCGCATGCAAAGGATATGCTAAGTGGCCTTTGTCACAGTTAAGTATGTGCCGGAAGTGGCTGTCACGGAAGTGCCACTAAGAGCAACGAAGAGCTCCGTCGGTAGCAAGCTGTGAGTAAAACAACTCAGCTTTATTTGGGCATTCAACGGGGGCGTTAAATGTTTAATGTAGAGTTTTTGCGAGTGTATATCATATAACAACGACAAAGTTTATCAGCTTGTTATGATTTCACAAACATTCGGCCGGCAGCTGTCAACGGTCGTTTTTTGCTCGCTTTTGTCCGAATCATCAACGGACGTCCTGTTGTGTCTGTTAGCTGTGGCATAAACAAGACAACGATATGCCATGTTGTCCCCTTCCACACTCAAATTCCAGCAGGACAAACAAGCAAATTGTTTATCTTAAGAAAGTCACGTAAAGTGTCCAACTTTGACTTGAGTAACAGCCTGGGGTCAATTTCTACATTGAGCGTCTGGCTTGATTTGCCTATCAGGTTAAGCGTAATCTTCATTTGAGTTTTAATCTAAATAAGGTATTTCGTAAATATTTGCGAACCCTTTTAAAAATCTCATGAGAAATTCATATTAAGTTAAATGAAGTTTTCCCTTTCCCAACTCGCGTTGGCCATTTTTAAAAGAGGGCAACTCCAAGTAGATTATTCATATTCTCATTACTTTATAAATAAATAACCAACATAAATAAATGCGACCTTAAGTCAAAACTGAATAAATAACAAATATAAATGCAAAGTTTTATTTATTAAAAAAAATATATAAGATTTCAATATGATAGAGTAAAAGCATTTAGTGTTGGCAGCCATGGCTAGTTTATCTACAGCCCCAGTTTAATACATTTGTTGAAGTCTAGTCTTAAGTTTATCTTTCTGCCTGATAAACGCGGCAGATACCACGCCCAGACAGCCTTAATGGTTTTCTGGAGCAGTGAACGTTACTCTACCGGAAAAATGGGGATACATATTTAAGTATTTGTGGAGTAAACAGCTTGCATCAATGCAAGACTTAGTTTTCTCTTTGGGGAATTCCTTGCACACAACTAAAGGATTTTCCAGTGTGTTTTGCAATGCCAAGCACGTAAACAACTTCCCAGCTAGGATTTCCACCGTCAAGAAACTTATATGCTTTGTTGTTACCATAAAACACGTTTCTTTTGAGTACAGCTTTAAAATCGATTGTGAATATTGTTATTAAAATTTTGCAGATTTTGCAGCTTGACTTTCACGAATATATAACAATCTATTTACTCAGAGAGGCACTTAAAAAGTCAAAGTTTAATTAAACAAAAAAGTTTAAATTAAAAAAAAAAATTAAAACATCACGAGAATATTATGTGACTTGAAAATTACACTAAGAAACGTGCAACTAAATGTTTTTTGACAACAGCTTTTTGTTACGCCTTCAGTTGCATTTGGCGGAGTCGCTACTTCAAAGTCATTAAGTCGAAGCAGTTAAGCTTGGTAAAACTTTACTTGATGCCACATACGACCTATAAAAGTTGCCACATGGCCATCATTCACCTTCGGCTCTGTAGCTGGACTAGCCGGCTCCCTTGTGGCACGTAGCATGGGGTAATTGAATTCAGCTGGAAGCTGCCAAAGTTCAATTGCATTTTAATGAAAATTTTCGGTTGCCTCGTAGCCGAGCTGAAGTAGAAACGGGCTGTCCCTTAAGCACAAAAGAAATAAATAAACACACATGTCAACTGACGAATAGGGAGGCCACTACAAAAAAGCAACTAAATACAAGTTTATGCACTGACATTTGTTGTGCGGGTGTGTGTGTGTGTGTGCCAGTTGGTTTTTCCGATTTGGTTTTTGCCACGGGGCAAAACTAACAACACTGCAGTTGACAACAGACAACGGCTTTTAACAACAAGTCGACTTTGCTGCAGATAAAAGAATTTTATGGTAACAGTAGAATTTGTGTGTTTGAGCCAAGCAAATTTTGTTGGCATGACTATAAATTGGCAACCGGCTTGCAAAGAATGTGGGGTCGGAAAATCACTCTACTCTGCTTGTCAAATACTGAACAAGTACTTGACCAGTACAAGGCAAATTATACAAGTCTGATATGTGATGCCAAAACTGGTGTAAGCTATAAAAATATCAGTTAATTTATACTTATAATATTCTTGGTATAGGTTAAGGCTCAATTAAATAGTCTAATACATTTCCTGTTATGTTTTCTGAATATAGGACGCTCGTTAATAAACACTCATTAAAATTCACTAAAAACTAGTTCTAATGCATCCTTCGTTGTCTGTTGGCACTTCAATAACTGTAAAAGCGCTGAATAGCGCAACCAAACTTATTGGTTTAGCCCTATAGGGAATTTTAAACTTGGTGTAGTCAATAGTTATGTTTATGTGCTTACAGAAACAGCCCAAAAACCCACTGCAGACGGCACTCTGTAAATGCAATCTATACCTAGCTGGTAATTTGCATTGTTACAGCTTGACTTTTTTTGTTGGAAACCTCGTTAAAAATTGCGAAGACAGCAGCTTCCAGTTTCTACTGGCCAAAAGCAAATCCAATTTTGTTTAAGTGTCAATAAAACCCGTTAATGAACACGTATGATTTTTTTTATCAAACGATCTTTACGAAACGGTGTTTTTCAAAGCGAACAAATCAAAAAATAATAATATATGACTGATATTGAAGTCAACCAGTTCAACAAATTTAAATTAATTTTGATCATGATCTATATTGATTCTTTTCGAAAAAACACATTTTATTTTAAATTAAATTAAATTATTTAAACTAAATAAATTTATTATTTTGAATTCGAACATTGAACTTGGTTTGAGAATATAAAACTCAATTCATAACTCAATACATCCGGCTGAATGTCAATAATTCAATTGGTGCACTGATTCATTAGGTATTAATCAGTTCATCAAGTGAATTGCGCTCGTTTACGTCAAGTTATTTCCTATTACATTCACAACTTAATTGCAGCTTATGCATCATTAAACCTTTCTACATAATTAGCATCAGACATATAATAGAAAAGCAGAAAAGGCAGAGAATTGCATGATTTAATAGACTACGAAGTGATGCAACTAGTTTTTAAATGTCAAATTCAAATGTGTTATCAATTGATACGGCAAACGAAAGCATAATATATAGCAAAGCTTAATAGCTTTGCCATTGACTTACTACATGCAAAAATATTTTCCACACACTCACAAACTGGCGTATATTTAACCTCGCATCCTGTCGGGTATTTGCACGCTTTTTTGTATCAGGTTCCCAGTTATTAGCATATTCTCGACATGCTCAGCTGCTTAATGATGCAGAAATGTACAAGAGAAAAAAGAATGCCACACAAGCTGCCAAATTCCCGTATCCTTTCCAGTTTCAATTGATTATGCATGTGTCGCAAATGTGGCTCAGAGATGAGCTGATTGCTAGCTTTGCATTTTTGTATCGCATCGGTTTTATCTGGTTTTCTTGACGAATGGAATTGAGCATATTGATCCCAATTTCAGTAATTTATGTAAAATACGTGCGCTGAAATACAAACCAAAGCCAAATAGTAAGCTAATGATATGCATATACCTTACATTTTTTCCGATTTCCGTGTGTGTGTATGTGTGTGTGTGTTTGCTCGCGCATAAAATGAAAAATCTATGCACGTACGAAACAACAAAAAAATGATAAAGCACGTACCTTTCGAGGGTTGTTCTAATACAATTAGTAAGGATGCTAGAGAAACAAGCACAAGACGATAATGACTAATTATTCAGTTCGCTTAATTTATCTGTTTGCGATTTGCCCAAGCGCCAATTAAACGCAGCATTTAATTCGGCTTGTCTTATTCATCTGTGCAAATCGCAAAGGATTAAATTAAATGTTCTGCTAATCTTTGATTCAACATTTGAACATTCAATACCTTTTGAATGCAATTTCTTTTAAGATATACCTGATTAATGGTATAATTCTGTCTGTATATATGAGGGTGTGTCTGTATATATCAGGGTGTATTGTGATTATACTGGTATACCTTAAAATAAACAAGCGCTAACTTTAGTGTTCGTTATCCATTTTATTTTTACTATGCTTTTTATTTTTCTTTTATACATAATTTTTATGTCTTCTCTTATCGCAGAGCTATGGAATACTAAAGAACCCGCTAAAGCTATGCAAAAGTTACCTCTCCTCTCTCAGCTGAATCGTTAAATAATTTAAGCATGCAGCCACCCACACACACTCACACACATGGTTATATGTAAAATAAAATATGCTTACCTGTTATAGTGCTGCAATAGGCACTAGCAAGGTTAAAATGTGTGGCATTCACACAGCTGTGTGGCAACGGTTCGTATTGGCCATGGCGAAAAGTCAGAAGCTACCCGACGGTGGGTCATAAAACGCATGAATGCACAGTAAATTCATGTTTGAATAAAGGCGTTGAAAAGTGGAGCACTGGGGCACAAGTGAACGCGTGCACAGTTCACTGGGTAAATAACTATATAAGAGGGCCAACTAGGAAGGTTTTCCACTGTCGACATTTAAGGGTCGAGTGTAGTGTAGAATGTTCCTGGTCTATCATTATTGTATTCAAATCAGTTGTTCTTGTAATGTCCAATGTGCAAAATTAAAATGTCGCGGCAGTACACAATAGTTCCTTTAACGTAGAGAACAAGCCAATAACAAAATGCCATCAAACATGAAAATTGGTTGAGTTTCACAAAGGGTTCACAAAGTACATGCACTTTTTTTGTCAAAAAATCGAAAAAAATGTATTTTGAAAAATTTATATATTTTAAATGCAGTATTAATATAGGGGACAAATCATGACCAAAATGCTATAAAACATGGAAATCGGTTAAGTTTTGAGGAATTTGTGAGAGTTTCAAAAGTCTCATATCAATTTTGACATGATTTTTAACCAAAAATAAAAAATTTACAAAATTTATGACACACGTAATCGATTTCAAATATAAACCTGAAATTTTAAATTTAAAATAACAAATTTTTGAAATTTTTTAAGGGGGGACCACATAATTATTTTAAACAAAAAAATACCAACAAATTTATTTTCTAAAATGAATCATTTTTTAATATAAAATTAATACAGATGACAAATCTTGACTAAAATGCCATAAAACATGAAAATCGGTTTAGTTTTAACAATTTTTTTAGGGTTTGAAATATGGGAGCTATGGATCCGAAAATTTGACATCACCAAACATGACAACATTTAAATTCAAAATACTTAATTCTATTTGTTGTATATATTATTTTCAATAATTACTATATTTTAAATTCAGATTCACTCTAGCGGAAAACACGCCATTATAAAAACAAAAATACCATCAAAAATGAAAACCACTTTAGGTTTTTCGCTCAGTGATAGTATGGCTTACTTTAAATCATAAGCTGTCTAAAATTCTTCAAAAAAATAAGGCGAACTGCTTGAGCAACGTATAAATAACTCATACGCAGCGTATGCCACGGGCACTTGAGCATAGTACACCAGGCTAATCAAGCCAAATGGAGCAACATACAACATTTATTAACAAAAGGCAAGCTTCTGCAAAAAGCTCATCACATTTTACACTTCTCGGTTGGCAGAACGCTGACACGTACATTTGCTGCTAGTAGTTTTTTATATGTATTTTTTTATTTTTTATTTTTTTTTTCTTTAAATGTCAAAGGATTCACATTCAGATTCAACTTCGCCAAAGCTGACACAGCGGGACCTGCCCATTTCCACACATTGTCACTGTCAGGGAATAAATTTTGATTCAACTTTGGTATTCAAATTGCAATAGCAGTGAGGTTTGTGTGCTTTCCGGCACACAAAATAGATTGTAAGTGCAATTTTAAATTCTTATCGCTTTTATACTTTATTCTGACTATTTTTGAAAAGGTCGGAGTATTTATGCCCCAATTCTATAGTGTTAGACGCTTTCTGTGGATGGCACGAAAAAATTCACTTATACACGCCAACTGGCAATTAATTTGTTGCGAATAATGAACGACATGGGAGTAACAATAAATAAAGCCCGTCAACGATGCTCAACAAAATAGCAAGCCATAAATTATCGATTTGCAGTTACAGCATTAACACCAGCAACAAACTACTTACAATTGCAACATCTGTTGGCAATACTTTAATTTCAGTCTGTGGTTGGCAACCAAAAACCAAAAAACAAAAGCAAAACCCAAGGCAAATGTTGAAATTTATATGGCACAATATGTTTCTGTTTCCGTTATGTAAATATTTTTATCAACTAAAATAAATTCGACAAATTTATTATAATAAAATAATGTAAACAGAGTATTTTATAAAAAGCGGAAAGTTTTATTGCTTGTTCGATATTTAGTAAACATAATCGATATTGACTTTAACACTGTCTAGATGCAAGCTTATTTAAATTTGAATAAGGTATACTTTTTGTGTTTATTTCTTAATATTAATTAATTTAAATTTAATTTCACTGCTGATGTGAAGAATATAAAAATACTCTTCAGATTAAAGAATGTTAAAGGCAATGTAAACCATTTTAAAAGGAACTTCTCGGAACTTCACGTACAAACAAAACTTAACAATCTGCTGTCAGTGCGTTGGAATCTGCGCCATTCATTAGCATGCAAATTTTAAAGTATATCAGCTGTTGGTTGAGGTCCTTTTTCGGGTTGTGGCTACCAGCTATATACGCCGGGACAAAAGTTTGATACACAAATTATGCACAGACAGGAAGGGAGAAAAGTGAACTAGTTGGTTTTTGGGTTGGTCTAGTTTTGCTACTGTGGTCAACAATTGTGAAAAGTATATTTGTTAAATAATATTTTTTATAAAAAAAACTTTTGAAAATTTAAGTTTATTTAAAAAATTTGAATTTATTTAATTGTTTACTGCATAACAATGGTTTTTATTAATTATAACTAGTTATCTTAGGTAACATTTTTTGCAAAATCTTCAAGAAATCTGAGCTATTTGTAGGCAAAGCTGATGATCGCGTGGATCACTCCAACCTCCGTATTTCCAATTCATTTTGTAGGTTGTGGGAGTACTTTTCCACGGTTGCCTAAATACATTGAGCGACTGCGGATAGAGCTCGCCATATTTTAATGAATAACGCATCGCTCGCATCGCAACGAATATCCCTTGTCTATTCTGGCAATTCATGTTATTTTCATAAATTTTGCTGCAAGGAATTACAAATTAGACCAAATAGCCACAAAAAAAAGGGAGAGCGAAGAAATTACCAATTGCCAACGGCAATAACACGCGGTGTTCTGACTGTCATCACAAAAAGCTTCTGTTTCAGGCAGTTCTTAGAGATGTGGTCCAGCGACAAGTTCCAGTTGTAGTCATCGTGTGTGCAAAACTCACGACCACATCCTCGAATGCTAGACCAAGTGCTCCGATTAAATGCGATCGCAATACTGTGCTGCTCACTGAGCCAGGGGGAGCATTCAACCTGGCAATCAATTGAAAACAAACTTAGGTGTCAATATATTGTAAACAGCTGACCTTGGAAAATGTAATTGATTTCAGTTCATTACTAAGGCACAGGATATTGCAATCCGGACACAATTCTGTGGCATTCGTCTCCATTAACTTCAGCATATGTAGGAAGTCTTCAGCAACATAATGATTCTCCTCCAGAAATAACACTAAACCTACAATCAAAAACTACAGATCATAAATATCAAAACTTTGTGGGTGTACCAAAAACGGACCAGTGTGATTTTTGGTCACTTGAAGTTCATGGAATACGAAATTCGCCGTCCACCACCAGAAATGCTTGTATTGAGCACGCTTCGCCTCTCTATAATAGCCATGAACATCTGGATATAATGCATTATTGCACTTTTTGGTGATAGCCCTACAATAGATTGATTAAATTATTTAAATATGATTAAAACTGATTTTTGTCCAACACGCACAGGTCTTTGCTTATATTCCAGGGGCAGTCGTTGGGATCCTTCCCAGGAAATTTATATGGATGCGTTTGTATAGAATATGGATAGAATATCTGGATCACCTTACAAATGTCAATCCCTTGCACATAATCGTTGATATCATCATCGTACTTATTGTGTGAAAACACAAGTAGTGCTGTGGAAATACCCTTCGCTTGGGAAATACTACTTATCAAATTTCTCAGATATTTCAATTGTCTGTGCACCTGCGAGTAAAATTACAAATATAACTAGCAACATTGGCCGGGCTTGACAGATTCACCTGAATAACAATAACCACGGAATACTTTTCGAGCGGACCAAATTTGTCATCGTTAAGAACCGTCTGCTTATTATGTCTTATCTGGAGCTTTTGTATTATTTTTTGCTTATTCACACTTAAAAATTCCCATGTCGGCAGTTTGACGTCAATGTTAAGATTATTCTGGTTATGATCTCTATAAACACTCCTGGGTGTTAAGCTTTTTTCCAACGGTTCTTTCAGTGTCACATCAGGACTTTTCACTTAACGTTAGCAAACCTGATTAGCGTATGTTAAAAATGAGAGCAAAAACACGATACTTACAGAAATCAGAGCCATAACTCTGTAACAGTATAACGACCAGGACCACAAGACAAACGCAGCGAACATAAAACCTGATGCGTTTGTGATTCATGATTTAAATGTTATGAGTGTATACGAAATGTGTACACATATTTTTCCATATGTAGACAATCAAATGCTAACAAAGCTTACTTTGTTTTGCTGAACAGTTGAATTTATTGTTACCTAAAGGGTATCTCTAAAACGAGTACATAAGATCTAATTTACTAAATAATTTGAAATTTTATTATTTTTATAGCTGCATATATTATTTTTAAAATTTTTGGAAAAATTAATAAAATTTAAAAGAGAATAATTTTAAAAATTTAAACTAGACAACAAATATATAGGCGTGTCCAATCAGTTGTATACACTCATCTACCCTTATCGAATTGGTACAAAAAAACTTACCAATTGGACATAACAAAGTAAGCTTCGCAAGCATTATAAAACTTGCTAAATACTTGTCGAACTGGGTAAACAAAAAAAAAAAGAACAAAATAAACTATCCAATTTTTCACTATGAAAAACCAACCAATCAATTTTTCACTATGAAAAACCAACCAATCGGATTTTATGTGCGATGGATTTCAATACTATTTCTGATATTTGTCTCGATACAGTGCTGTTGGCTTTACTTCAGTAAGTATTGCTTCAGAGTTTTTCTTTTGATACATGCTTAGAATTTGCAAACGCTTAGTGAAAAGTTCTGTCGTTATGCCGGTCAATAAATCGGTGGATTATATGTCGTCGATCGAGACAAAGAAAGATATAGATCCCAGTCACGCCAATGCAAAATTAAAACGACTTGGCAATCAAACTATATCGAAATTAAGGCGTCAGATATTTAAAATGAACAAAGATCAGATGGTCCTAAACAAAAACAAATTCGGTCCGCTCGAAAATAATTCTGTGATTATTGTTATTCAGGTGAATCTGCCAATCACGTTGACAATTGCTGGTAAAAATTCTTCTTTTACTCACAGGTGCACAAGCGTTTTAGCTACCTGAGGCATTTGATAGGCAGTCTATCCCAAGCAAAGGGTATTTCCACAGCACTGCTTGTGTTTTCGCACGATTTCTACGATGAAGAGATTAACAAATATGTGCAAGCAATTAACTTTTGTAAGGTGATCCAGATATTCTATCCATATTCGCTACAAACGCATCCATATGAGTTTCCTGGAAATGATCCGAACGACTGCCCTAGGAATATATCCAAACATAGGTGAGATATTAATTAAATATATGAGTTTATCTTTAATAATCTATTTTTTACCCAAACGTATGTGAAAGTGCTCTAATCAGGAATTGCACCAATGCATTGTATCCAGATCACTTTGGCCACTACAGAGAAGCGGAGTTTACACAGACCAAGCATCACTGGTGGTGGAAGGCAAATCGCGTATTTCATGAACTTAAAGTAGCCCGGAATCACACTGGTCCGTTTTCGAACTTCTTAAAAATCTTGATAACCAGCATCTGTACTTTGTTTTGGTTGTAGGTCTAAAATTGTTTCTGGAGGAAGATCATTATGTTGCCGAAGACTTCCTACACGTGCTGAAGATAATGCAGATGAGCACCACAGAATTGTGTCCGCATTGTAATATACTGTGTATCGGCAATTATTTGAACGCTTTTAATATACATACATATAGTAGAAAGGTAAGACGATCCTTTACATTTGTTGTGCTTCCACATTGCCATTGTTTTTTTTTTTTTTTGCCAGACTAAATGCTTGCCTTTTAATGGCGGTCTTCATAACATGGGCTTAGCTTTCAATAGGTCCACCTGGTTGAGGATAAGTGGCTGTGCCCAAGCCTTTTGTACACACGATGATTATAACTGGGACTGGTCTCTAATGCACGTCTCCGAAAAGTGCCTGGACAGCCGGCTTATTGTGTTTTTAGTCTGGGCCCCTCGAGTCTTTCACGTAGGAAGTTGGTAGGCTTATACAATATAGCTGTTAGTAATCGTTTATATCTAAAGAATATTTTTTATCTCCTGCAGTGGAGTTCATCATAAAAGTGCGAACTGTAAGGCCGTTGAAGAGTTATCTAAAATTAAGGAAATACTGCGATTAGCATCGCAAGCTAACCAACTATACCCACAATCGTTCATAGCAACCAAATTAATTCTGCCAACGAAAGCCGTAGTTAATAAACTCAATGGGGGATGGAGAGATCCGCGAGATCATCAAATGTGTCTTAATATGGTGCTATCCAAAGGCTAAAAGAGAATATCAAAGAGCGTCCATAGCCACAACAAAAACGCTTAACAATGAATTGTAAAGCAATTTTAAATATATTTAAAAGTATATAGTCATTTGAGTAGGTGTCTGTATTTAATGCAGTAAGCACTTGGGTAAATGGTAAAAAAATTTCTAAACGTAATATTATAAAACAAACCAAAATATATGAATATATTTTAGAATTTGCTACCTATTAAAAAAAACGTTGATTTGTAAAAGCAGTAAGAATCTGAAGAAACGGAAGCTATAAATTGAAAATTTTGAAATAAAAATTTCTTTGTTTTTTTGTAAATACCAGCATTGATTTTTTCCAGTTTAAAACCATTTTACATATTCTTTACCAATATTTTTTAAAAGACATGATTTTATATTTCCAGAATTAATTGATTTGAATGCTACAGCTTTTAGTAATGTGTTTCTCTCCTCTTTTTTATTTTCATTGATGCCTGAACACTAAAACACACATTCGTTGAAACGCAGCAAACAGAGACGAGTGCAGCAGTCCTCGGCAGAGGTGCAGTTCATGCCAATTCCCTTGCAGTTTTCCGTACTAACGATCTGAGGTAAATTTGATGATGAGCATATATTGTAATTTGACATTACGTACCTTGTCCAAATTCTTTGAGGGACTCATTACTAAATCTCCCAGCATCTTTTGCCGAGCCAATGAAAACTTTGGGTTTAGTCGAAACTTGAGATTTTCTGTCCGATTTCCTATAGCAATTGTGACAGAAATCAGCAATATTGCCAAAATCATAACCCTAAGATACTGTCGCATTTCACATTCAATTTTCTACTGACTGTAAATTAGTGCTTTTATACTCTTTTTATAGTCAATTTTGTTGTCGATTACGCAGAAACATGTCGCTGCATCTGTTTAACGTGTAAAATCAATTATTTTTTTTTTATTGAGCAAGACAGAAAATGACAATTAAGCAACATTAATGTAAATATAATTAAACCGAAAGCTAACGGGAGTGAAATAAAAAAAATACCCCTTCTTATTACTCATTGTAAAATGAGTAATATTCAATTTGTTTTTCTTGCATATTTTTTTTATTCTTTCACAGAGCTTCTGACTGGCCAACTACTGTTTAATTCAATCAATATGAAAATGCAGCTGTGAAAATAGAGCAGGCTATAAAATATATTTTGCTAAAACGCTCATTCAATACAAGTATTTATTTTCACAAACAAATTTCAATCTGCATTAAAAGCAACAAGCGAGAAAATTGATTGCAATTGATTTTAGATCCACGGACCAACAACAGGACAACTGCTGCAAAGTGATGGCAAACAAGCTGCAATATGATGATAGAAAATGGGAAATGTTTCAAAAATAAGTGAAGCAGAGAAAAGTGACACCAAAATAATAATATCCTATACAAAACCAAGTAAAATGCTCTGATCGAAAGTGAAAATATAAGCATTAATCAAAAATGTAAATATTAAATTAATTTGAATTCTATCTACATTTTTTATAAAGGTAAAAAAAACTTGCTATTTTCCGAGTTGAAGTACTTGATAGTCGTTAAAAATGTTGGCATATGTTCACAAAATGTTATACGATGATAGTTAAAAACTAAAATATTATTTACTATAGAAAAGGACCAAATAAATAAAATCATTCATTCATCAAATATATAAAGTATTAATGTAGGCAAATTTATTTTTATACCCTGAACTCATTGAAAATGGGTAAAAAGGGTATACTGGTTTTGTGCAAATGTATGTAACAGGCAGAAGGAAGCATCTCCGAACACAAGGGCTGTATTCAAAATTTTTTACATGAATTTGGACCAAAAATTTTATTTTAAGACTGAATTGTAAAATTCAATTAGACGACGAACCATGAACAAAAAGACCATCCTTATGAAAATCGGTTAAGTTTTGGCAAACTTGCGACTGGGGAAAGCTGAGACGTATCCTTATGTGGGACCACTAGGGTCGTATTCGAAAATTTTTAACATGAATTTGGACCAAAAATTTTATTTTTAGAGGGAAATGTAGAATTAATCTAGATAACGAACCATGAACGAAGAGACTATCCTTATGAAAATCGGTTGAGTTTTGGCAAATTTACGACTGGGGAAAGTTGACACCTATCCTTATATGGGAACTGTAGGGTATATATTCCAAAATTTTTAACATGAATTTGGACCACAAATTTTATTTTTATAGGGAAATGTAGAATTAATCTAGACAACGAACCTTGAACAAAAAGACTATCCTTATGAAAATCGGTTGGGCTTTGGCAAAGTTACGATTGGGGAATGTTGAGACCTATCCTTATATGGGAACACTAGGGTTGTATTCAACAATTTTTTTCATGAATTTTGACCAAAAATTTTATTTTAAGACTGAATTGTAGAATTCATCTAGACAACGAACAATGAACAAAAAGATTATCCTTATGAAAATCGGTTGAGTTTTGGCAAACTTACGACTGGGGAAAGTTGTGACCTATCCTTATATGGGAACACTAGGGTTGTATTCAAAAATTTTGTTCATGAATTTCGACCAAAAATTTTATTTTAAGACTGAATTGTAGAATTCAACTACACAACGAACAATGAACAAAAAGATTATCCTTATGAAAGTCGGTTGAGTTTTGGCAACGTTACGACTGGGGAAAGTTGACAGCTATCCTTATGTGGAAACTGTAGGGTATATGTGTATTCGAAAATTTTTTACATGAATTTGGACCAAACATTTTATTTTTAGACTGAAATGTAGAATTTATCTAGACAGCGAACCATAAACAAAAAGACCATCCTTATGAAAATCGGTTTAGTTTCGCAAACTGAAACTGTGTGTCCCAGGGTCAATGCCCGGGAGGTCCCGAATAGAGCAATTTTACTTGTTTCTGATTAAAAATTTGTTTTAAAGCCAATAGCTGCATATAAGTAAAAGTTGCTAATTAAACATAAAGTTGAAATACTTTTATTAAAATTATGTAAAGTTTCTATTGATTTTTGAATTAAAATATAATTTGTTGCATTGCACATACGAAATTTTTAACTATATATTTTTTTTTTTTTTTGGCACAAGAAGAGTATTTTTTGCATTACCTTACAGAAATTTAAATGCAAAAAACGAAAAATCACTACATAAGCGTACGAAGTAAAGTTCCTAACGTTTTTCAACCATTAAGGCTTGCTGCACTCGGTTTCAAACTGCAAACTCTGCAGAGGGCAAGCAAAGCTTTTAGAGCATCTAAATTGATACGAATTGAAGCTGATAGTGCATTGGGGGCTGTGAAGTGCCGGCTGGCATTTGGCACCACTGCAGTGTAACGTGTGGGATTCGAATTCCATCAAATCATAATTGAGGTAGAGACTTTCCATCAATCGGAAGCTCCCACGCTAAAATCCAACTGACACTTAACAAAAATTTCGGAATTTTGCAGAGTGCAGTAACTTCAATTTTTGCTTTTAGTGGCAGATATGTAAATACCCTTTGAAGGTAAGAGATATTTAACCTAGGGAAATAAATGGATTTTATTTAAACTAGCTTAGAAAACATTTGTCTTATCTTTAAGAGATTGTAAATTATACTCTTTTTCTTTAAACAAACTTTAATAAGCCAAATACGCTTTACTGCAAACAATTAGCTTTACGCTGAGCCTCAAACAAAGCTATTATGTTTTCTCCATTCTTTACCAATAATATGATTGTTGTTTCATGTGGGAGATCTGTTTGATGCTGACCAGTCAAGAAGACAAAGAGCCATCTTTTTGTTTGTTAACGTCACACTTATATTCACTGTAAGATATCCGTTTAAAGCTGGCTGAAAGAACATTAACAGTTGTGCCAGCTGTTGGCCAAGCTAATCTCATTTTGATGTACTTGACCATTAAACTTATTTTTCCCCTAGACCGCACAATGCGATAAAATAAAATAAAAACACTAAATGCATATAAATACAGCTTACTCGATAAGATTAAAAGGTAGTTTTGCATCTCGTATATATAACTTAAATATATATACACATATGTCTGTTCCTTATGCCACAAAACTGGATGTCATTAACCATTAACCAGAAAATGGAGGTCGAAATAAACCTCAACAGGCGAACAAACTTGCGTCAAAGGAGAAGGCAACAACAAGTCAATTGCAGTAAAGGGTGTTTGGGTGCCGTCCTGTAAATTGACGAGCAAAAGAAAACCAAGAAGTGGAAATTGGCAACCTGTCAGTTAATCTAGTTGGGTGTTCAAAGGAGTCAAAGTTCAATTGTCAGAAGCAATTTGCTCCATTTTGGAATCTGTATCTAAATTGACATTTGATTAACGCGCATTTGAACTCAGTTCTAATCATCTCCTCCAATTGACATCGGGGTAAAGTTGAACGTTAATCACATCAGCATCTGAGATAAATTGTGGTAAATAGGAGAGTTGGGAGGTGCGGCCACTCATAATGGCCACATAATATTCACCTCTGACAACCAGTTGGAGGGTGTCAATTTGTAATGAGTTTAATGGCCCCAGAGAATAACGCAATAAAGTAACCAAAATTGCATTTTAATGGCTGCAAATGTTTTGTAATTGCATTTATGTCACGCTCTTCCTTTTATAGCTCTACATTGAAAAATTATAATATGTTTTCAAATGTATGTACAAGAACATAAATTATGTTCTACATAGCATATTAACATTCCTTATTTTTTTACTCTTTTTATTTTGTGTTGTAAACGAGTGTTATTTGAAGTAAAATGTTTTAAGAGGTATTTCTATTTTATTTTAAAGTAATAAACTTTACATTTGTTTACGAGAAACATTTTAAATTTTAATTTATGTAAATTACCTGCAACTTTTAAAACCTGAGAAGCCAAAAATTTAACTTGTTGGCCTAACATATTCGCTTTAACAGATTCGACGTGAATATCTCGACTCAGAAAAGTATACAACATTTTAAGACAGACTGAAAACTTTTGAATTTCCTGTATATGTATGCATGTATATGTCTATATATGTATACTTACAGTAAAAAAATGCTTATGAATAAGTGAAAATGTTTGGAAACTTCTTTTGGAACTGCTAAGAAAATAAAAAGAAGCTGCAAAAATGCCACAAATAACGCCACAGATGTTGGCGCTGATGGCGACGATGATGATGAAAATGCCGATTTCCCACTGGTATATAGTTGACCTTTTGGGCTTTCTAACGCAATTTAGTGGGCAAACAAATGTTACGTATTCAGAAGTCTGAAAAGTTCAATGCACTCTTGAAGAAATATTATGTTCGTCATCAAGAAATGCTAATTTCATAATTATGTTTTATTATTATTCATAGAAATTTTCTTTTATTCATTGTTTTTACAGACTCAACCAAAAAAGGCGCCGGAATAACAAACAAGAACTTTTACAGACCTCTTAACTTTTTAATGTTCTTGCGCGAAGCATTTAAAACAGCCATAAAAAGAATTTATCTGATTGTCTTTGTTCGCATTGAGAAAATAATACTTTTTCCAGCATTTATCCATGATTGTTCTTCCGCTGCTTGCGCACTGTTTGGCTTTTGCTTTTGTTGCCCTTCTGCCAAATTGCCCCAATTTCGTGGCCAAAACAAAGGAAGTGTTAATTAAATAACTGGAATAAGATGCAAACTGGGTATATATGTATATACAACTATATTTGGCTTAATATATAACGCAGGAAATTTTCCCGGCAACTCAGTTGATTTTTTCACTTTACTAAAGTCAGCTTTTAGGCATTTGTTAGTTCAACCAGGTTGAAACCGCAATTAATGTTGATGAAATTTTTATAGTGCCATTTAAATGCCAAATTTACAAGGTAGCTGTAAAATTATGTACATTTTAACAAGCCAAAAAGGGCAGGTGGAGATGCTCTTTGAGTTTAAACAACTCTGTAATGAGAAGAATTCATCAACATTCAATTACCTGATGCGCTGCCTGCCACCATAAAAGAATGCAACATTGTTTTTGCCACATGGCGCATCAGGAACTTTACCTGGTGACATCAGTCAAGTAAAGCCGTTTTTACGACTTTTGGGGTTTCCTTGAGCTGCTCACTCATTTCTTGGCTTTCAATTTAGTTCGCCCTTAGCTGACACTACTGTTATACTTAGTAATCCCCAACTTTGCCATGTTTCCGCTTTTAGCATCTCTCCCTGTCACGTGACATTGCTGTGGGTCAGCTTTTGGCCCTTGGTCTTATCACACTTGAGTGGCACGTAAAAACACACACACACACATACACAATTCCACTTAAATTTGGTGTAATTTTTTGGCCAGCATAAAACAGTTAAGAGTACACTATATATCTCAAGCACTAAGAGAACTTTTTTCATTTACGCTTACACTTAAATTTAACGTATTAAAAGTTAGCTGCCCTGGCCAAAAATAGCTGTGTTAATATAATATTTCATTTATTATTCACTAGTTATGTCAATAATATTTTACAATTATTCAAACTAAAAATATTTTTAAAAAATTTAAAAAAAAAACATTTTTTTGCTATTTTTAATAATTTGTTTCGTAGTCCGAATATTTTAGTTACTATTAGTTATATTATTGCAATGGCTTTTGTTATAGTAACCCACTGGGCATTACGATAGTGTTGAATGGCATAACAAGGAAACTTTCTGTAGTTGACAGCTGCTGCCAGATTTATGTGTTGTTATTGCCGCAGCAGCGTGCAAAATGGCTAACTCGACTCCTCGAGTAGTTGCACACTTCCTGCCTGGCCGTATTTCATAAAATACACTTTCGCAAAGTCAACTCTCAGTGGGAAGTGGTCTTGCCCCATGGAAGTAGCACAGCTGATGAGAATTGCCGACGAAGGACTCGAATACAGATTGTTGTTGATGTTGGATTTGCACTTCAGTAACTGCGCTGTTCTGTGCGCTGAACCAGAAAGAGATGTCTTAGAAAGTTAGGTATACGGAAAATGTGTTTTACCTAAGTTGCTTGTTTCTTTATATTTAATCATGACCTGAAAGAATTGTGTTTAATTGATTTAAAGTGGCGCTTTTTAAAGGAAATACAAATTTCTTTCGTTTCCGAGCAATTAAATTTACAATTTTAATATTTAATATTATAATAGTATAACAATGTAAGAATGTGTAAAACGATAATAAAAGTTTAAGATTTAAATTCACAAAAGAGGGCATAAGACGTGCGACAGTAACACACGGAAGCAGTTTCTCTGAGCAACCCAATAAAAAATTCTTCTTGCAATGATTTAAGATGAATAATAAACCGTTAATTCTGTTGAGAATAAATTGAAAAAAAAAATGTAATCATTAAGTAGTCATAAAGCAAAAAGGTTCACCAGGCAACGGTCCCTTTACAAAGGAGCGGACAGGCTTTTCACACACACACACAAACACACACAGTGATTTAAAATGCATTAAACACAAATTGCGGACTGACCTAAAAACAGTAGAAATGGGATAAATGTCATAAAAAATTCTTTTTCAACTTCTGTGAGGGTATGCTTATTGTAAAAATGTAATTAATTATTAAAATATACTTCTACGTTAAAAGTTTCATATTTACCCGCTTGGCGCAATTATTCTAGTGGAGGTCCACAGCTGATATAGCAACAGAGGTAAGAGGTAATTTTAAAATTTAATTTGAATTTTTAAAATTTAAATATGGGAAAATTTCAAAAGGAAAAAATGTAATGACCCTATTATGGGACCGTAAACTCATATAAGCTCATCACAGTTTTCTTCCCACCCAAGTATTTAATGCCAATTTTGCCACTCATATATAACCGACAGAGGACAATGGAACGGCAACATGTTAAATATGTAAATGAAAGATATGTTAGGCATAGTGGATTTGGGCTATTGGTGCAAATTATCAGCACATTTGCCAGTCGCGACTAAAACACCAGTAAAGGATGTTGCTGCCGTTTCCCATTTCCAGTTGATTACACAAACAATACATTTTCCGGTTGCACTCTGTGGGCTTGTTTTTGTATATCATTTTCATTTTTTACGACTGCTTTTTACAAACTCATTTTCAGTTCTTTGCATTATTAATGATTCATGCTAATTAAAAATGTGTTTTAAATTTCATTCATCACAGCATCTGACTACAGTGGCATTATTTAAAGAACATGAAATAAATAATGCTACTTGAACCACAAATAAAGTTGTGTATTTTCCGTCGGGAGTAAAAAAAATTGTTGTGATTGTATATATCTTGGATATATCTGTAAAGTCGAACAGTTTAACAGACAACTGTCTCAAGCATTTTAAACGATCTGTTTAGGCATAAGTTTCAATTGACAGCCACCAGAAACTGTCTGCCAAGGCACTCTTCGTGTCAGTGCTGGTGGCTTAAGGACCAAAAAGGATATACTGAGCAACAAATACATTACTCAAATATCTCAAGCTTCAAGTTCATTTGCATGTGTCTGCTATGTGAGCTTGAGCAAGTGTCATGTGCAGTATTTAAGGATTAAATACATACACATATGTGTGTAGAAAGACGGGACTGGGAAATAAATTAATCCAGCACTTTGGCAACGATATCTTCTTTGATAGAAGTGCTTAACTTTAAGCTTCTATTTGTCCACGTTCTGGTCCCACATGACGTATAAGTAATACATTAGATGAAAATAGTAGCTACACAAACTCCTCTGATGGAAAGTTTCGGAAAAAAATGCAAAGCAATTTATTGTCTAAAGTAAAATATAAAACTTTAGCAAAAGTTTCAACTGGTTTCGGTTAACAGCAAAACAGTTGAGGCAGTCCAAGTTCCATAAGGGAGTTGTATCAACAAGCGTCTGTATCAGTTTTGGTTGTAAAGTTTAGCAGAAATACTTTTAAATTTAGTCAAAAATATATCTAAGCATTAAATACACAAATATAAAATTTCATTAAAGTCGAAAGTGTAAAAATGAATTTTTTTTTTACAAGCTCATAATAAAATCGAGTAAAAAATTAAAATTAAAGCTGCCACTCGAAACTTTTGCCTTTTGCTCGGACAAAGTTTCGCCGAGACAATTCCCCAATGTGAATCCCACAGCTATGTGTGTGTGTGTGTGTGTGTGTGTGTGTGTGTGTGTATGAGCGTGTTAAATGCTTTTGACCCAAAGTCAAAGTTAAAACTCGACAAGAATTTCAAATTGATTACTATAATTTGCTGTGGGAACTTTTGTGGCCTAGACGCTTTCCGCATTTAAATAAAGATTTACAAACCAAACACGCCTAAAGCGTTAGCTTAAAGGCAATATGCCCAAACACTGGGCAGTCAAACTTTTCACAACACCGCCCAGACAAAAACAATTTCAAGCATTCAGAAACGCAGCCGTGCAGACAAAGGTAGATAGTTAGATTTGCAAAACACAGTTTAAAACCCAAAACAAATGTTAAAATTAATTTGGCAGATCATTCATCTTGCTACAGAACAGAAAAGCTAACAGCTAACTGTTAATGTCATTAAATTAACTGAAATTTTTAAGCAATTTTAAAGATGTTTTCGCTCTAGAAGAACGTAATGAAAAACTGTTATTGAAAGAAAATTAAATTCTTAAAAATTGGAAAGACTATGGATAAAAAACAAAAATAACAACAAAATTGAGCATTAAGAAATTTAAAATATTCTACCAACTAGATAGGGGTTTTTTTTTGTTATAACTTAAAATAATTATGAATTAATCATTGTGTGTTGAATTTATCATTTTTTTACAGCTAAATCAACATCAGAAAATAAAGCCACATTAGCGCAGACAGCGTGAAATTCATTTTGAGGTAATTAAACAAATAATGTTCCATTCCGTGTTTGATAAGTAAATTATATTTAGTTTTCACATAATTTGTTTGCTTGGAATTATAATTGCAAAATAGATTTATTTGTTTACAGTATTTTATTTTACGAGTTGAGAGTTCGCCAATAATACATAAATTTAAAGTTATTTATTCAACAACTTAATACTCTGTTTAATATACAATATTGTTTCATGTGGACTCAACTGTGAATATAATATAACCCAAATTCAAAATATGATTCTGCATATTCCTCCCCATCCTTTAAAGCATATTAGTTCATAACAACTCAATCAATGCATAAAAATCTTTTTAACAGAGTATTTCCCTGGCGGTTGCACCTGTCTGCCCGTTTCTTGTTCGAGTCTGGCTTCTCTGTTTAACTAACTGAAACTTAAATTTTAATTTAACATCGAGAGTCCTTGGCGTATGATTAATACTGCGTTAATTTGTATACATTTATGAGACAATTTGATTGATTTTCAGTTTAATTAACCACAGAACGGTAAAACGAAATGTAGACATATCTGATATGTCTGTTTAAATGACTTTTTTAATGACATTTTATCAAGAAATGCATACATACAGAATTATATTAATATATATCTATATATATAATTAGTGAATTTATCTCCACACAACTATGTTCTTATGAGACAATTAAAAGTAAATAGCACATAAGCTTAGCTGAACACTAAGTACTGCAATCCAATTTGTGTGCGCAATTAAGTCATGCAAAAATAGCTATTGCCTTTAGAGGAGCTAATACTCGAGCACTTAGCTGAACAGGTTGAGGTTTACTGGACTTAAGTTCAATTTTCATGAATATTATCCAATTATTTCTAGTTGTTAGGCGTGTCCATGTCGCAGTAGGCTTAAGTGGATTGGGCCCGACTGCCGTTCTAAACTGGATACAGAACAGGACACAAATGCAACAAAGTCAACAGGCCAGGTAATTTTGAACAAACACAAGCTGAATACAATTAAACAGATTTGCAGATTGAATATGGGATTTACATGCACCTAATTTGTAGATATATATATATATATGTGTTGCATGCGTATTATTCCAAAATATCTTATTAGACCAATGCTTAAATTTATGCCCATGATTAAATTGCAGCCATTAGTCAACTATTTAATTAGCATAAGGTGTGTAGTTGAATAGCTACTGAACCAACAAACTCAGACAAGTGAAATAAATAGATTACTTCGCAAAGATGAGAAATTAAATAACAATCAGATATACAGGTTCATTTTTTTTAAACATTAAATATGGGATTGGCTAGACTCCTTTCGACAATTGAAATAATTGAAGATTTCCTATGCGCCAACTTCTCACATTGTCTGAACACACCTGCCGACAGGCGAGACAGTCCTGTGAAAAGGATAAAGCAAGCGAATTTGAATTCGACACCACCATGGCTCAAAACTGTCAACGCTGACAGTAACATATAATGGGAATCGAGTTATATATGAATACTTCTACATATTTTGTAGCTTTGGTTATCTATTACCTGTCTGGACTGTCAGTATCTAGTCATTGCCATGATACGTAGATAATTGTATATCTAGATAATTGTATATCTTGATGATCGCATCCGGATTTTGATGGCTGAAATTGGGACTCGTTGCATTGAAACATATTTGATTTGTTCAAATGTTTCATTAAGATTTATTTTGAATTTTCAATTAAAATACTTTTTATTTTAGATTTATTTATTTTTATTACCTTACCTTACAAGTACAATTTCTATTTGACTCTCAATGAGCGATTTATCGACAACGTAATACTTTTAATTTATTGGGAAGAGGCACACACCTAGTCACGACTTAATGCCAACTGTACCAGTGGCAGAACCTTGATCGATGATAAGTCGGCCAAAATGGCTTCGATGCTATCCAGTGAAGTCACCTGCATTATACTGTCTTTACGAAAACTCAATATAATGATGGCAAATAGTGGCAATATCTCCAAGCTATCGAATCCGAGTATCTGAAAGAAACAAATAAAAATCGATTAAGAACGTTGTAGTCGACATCCACATTCGTTTAAAAATATAAATTTTCAATTAAAAAATAGTTTTTGTACAACGAGTAAGGGGAAGTCCATACTTTTGTTGCTCATAAATTCGAAAATATTTTATTTTCAACATTTTATATATTTTAAATGTAGAATCTGTATGATCTATCTATATGACAAATAATGACAACAACGGCATCAAACATAAAAATCGGTTCAGTTTTGGCAAAATTATGGATATTTAAAATATGGGAGCTATGAATCTAAGAGCTTTAGAATGAATGAATATATTTTAAATATAGAATCAATATAAATGACAAATTATGACCAAAATGCCAAAAAACATGAAAATTGGTTAAGTTTTGACAAAGTTTTGGGGGCTTAAAATGTGGAAGCTATGGATTTAGAGATAAATTTTGAGAAAAAATAAACAATTTTTTTGCCGAAAAATTTTGAAAACATTTTTTTTTAAATTGCATATATTTTAAATATAGAATCAATTCACAATCATTGATACAAATGCCATCAAACGTCAAAATCTTTTCACTTCGTGAACTACCATAAAAATAATCCAATATGCACAGTATTTTATTGAATAACTTACCAAGTCCCATAATATCAGCAATTGATCCGGGGGTAAATGACCCGAGAAACCGCGCATAAGCCATTTGAAAACCACCCTCAAGCTATAATATATAACGAACAAAGTTGTTTTGAAATTCTAAATATTACTTATTTGAGGACTTACGGTTGTATCTGTAGCTCCCGAAAATGTGACCACAGCTGCGGCTCATAGGTCTGAAGCAGCTTCTCGAACAGCAGACAAAGGCTAACAATGCCCTGCGGATGGGTGTTGATCGTGGTCAATCGGTGGCAATAGCGTATATAGAAGGCGCGAAATGTATAATAGAGACACACTGGCGAATCGTACAGATAGCAAAAGGGCGCTGCGAACATACAAATGCCGTGAAAGGGCACAACTCCCGAGGGGGGCCCCTCATAGGTTTTGCCCTTAACCGGAAACGTTTCGTATTCGACACAGTTGGCAATGTCCGTGTCCCGTGAAAAGCACAACAGGACCTGATAGAGCACATCCTCGAACACAAAATACTGATCATCGTTTGACGCCGTCAGCTGTATATCCTTAAAAACGAGCTTGTCCACAATATGATCGGTGGTCCAAACCGTGCTGCGCAGCTTTTGCCAGTTTTCAATGTCCTGTTTAAAATGAGAGAATGAAAAGTTATAAAAAACTATTAGAATTCGTTCATGACACGGCAAGGGAAAAATTATAATCTGGCCATAAAATGTCTAATTTCTTTGAATATGCAAACTGATCAACTTACATAATCGTGCAGTTTGCTGCCCAGCACTGATGCCCAAAGGGCTCCACGATAGGGGGCCGGGGTACAGCCCTTCTTCAAGTACTGCTGGCACAGTGGGGCGTGTCTGCTATCCAGGATAGTTTGGCACTGCAGCGCCAGGTCGGGCATACTGTAGGAATCGCTGCGTATCAAATCCGCATAATGTGTTCGCAATTCGAAGAGATTCTTAACAGGCAACGCAATATGCGAGAATTCCCATTGCGGTATTTGACTAAATCGAATATTAAGACGTAAAAAATGTTTGAAGAACAACAAATTGGAAAAAAATAAAACATACTCAGCTTTTTCAGTGGGTCTAGTGGGTCCCTTAAGCGATAATAGCACCTCCAATAGATCTTTGGGCGCATATACAGGACGATAATTGGCCAGGTCTGTAAAATCGAAGAAGATAATGGATAACGAATGAATGAATGTACTAGCTACGCACCCATATTGTAGTTGCTCAATTCATTCCATTTGGCAACAAAGTCCTCGCGATCGGCGCTGATGCGCGGCTGTCCGTGCAACGGTACCTTTAATTCACCGCACATTGCATTCAGGCTCTTGCGCACACGCCGATCCCAAAGGACGCCGGCACGCTTCAGATATCCCAGCGGATCGCTCTGTGCGGATTTCTTCGAAACAAGACGATTATTTTAATTAATATATAAAGAAATACATATACTTTATATAAATACTTACCGTGCTCTGTCTGCCATCTCCAACATCGAGTTTCTTCAAACGACTGCGCACCAGATTGTAAATCATATTACGGATTTCCGTTTCCAGGCCCGCCGCCTTGATGGCATCCTCCAGCGTGTTGCGCATATCGTTCTTGTTTACGCTGGGACTAGATACAAGACGCTGCAATTCCTTGTAGATGGGCTCATAACACTTGGTATTCTTGATGGCTGCTATGACTTTGGCGGTCATATGGTGTATGCTACTGTCCTGTAGCTCCTCCATGATTGCTACTTCACTGGCTCGTCTGCGAATCCTCTCTAAGTGGTTGAGCTCCTGCAGCTGCTCCTATAAAGCCGAAAATATTGGCGCTTCAAACAGTCGTTTAATTTTTTTATCGATCAAACTTGCGTCGCCTGTTTTGATTTGCATTTATGTATGTGTATGTATATATCAACATACCTTCATCCCCCGATAAGTAAAAAAAACTTTTGAGCGCTTCTTAGTTACGGAATTTAACCACTTGTTTGGCAGCTCCGCCTTCGCAACGGACACAGCCCTCGGGCTACGCTTATTAGACAGACGTACGGCATTTTGCAAACTTTTAATTAAAATGTTCACAAACAATTCTTGACTGTGACTCCACCTGGCATTTAAAATGGTATTTATCAAATAAATATTTCCATCAGTTGAGCTTTATATTTAGTTATTTTTATTTTTGTAAATAGTCCAAAAATACTTGAGAGAATTATTATATGTCTGGAAACTCAGTTTTTTATTTAACCATCAACGAGTTTTCATATTAAAAACAAACAAAATTGAACAGAATCGTGTATGTGCACTCAAATTCAAGTTGATTTATTACAGGTTACTTTTTAAAAACGTGTTCAAGTTTTTGTAAATGAATTTGTTTTAAATTTCTAACCTATTTGTGTCGTAAGATTTTTAAACTCGTCACCCTGTTCATGGAGCTTTTGTATGAGAGCGTCGCCCAAATACGTTTTTCCATACAGGGTGCGATCTAAATTTTCAAAATTTTGACCCTTGGCATAGGGTGACACATCGTTGGTTGACAAAAAGTAGTTGCCCCGTGCAGTTGATGGTGTGTAGTAGCCAAGTTGCTGGAAATCATCACCGGGCTGGCACGCATTTATAATAAACGTATACAGATCGTCGCAGCGGAAGCCAATAAATTGACTAGTCGGATCAATTGACTCGGCATAGTACTCAGCGGCGCGTGCATGATAGCATTGATGGGTAGAATCTAAATGCGCAATAATAATTAATTAAATTTGCAAATTCATTTTTAACTGATCTAAAAACAATTACTTACAATCACCGATGGGTCCACAATTGGGCTGTACAACGCCCTTGTTGGGATAAAAGTCCACATGGCCCACGGGCTGCATTAGACCATGCAGGAAAACGTCCGTATGGATGACATCCACAAAGTTAGCATCGCTCGGGTCTATGCGCTCATCCAAATTGGGTGTTAGATATAGTGGCTTAGCCGGATCAAGTGCTGTGATGCGTTCCACTGTGTAGCCCGCTTTCTTCAAAATTCCTGACGTGGTGCCAGCCACATGTGCACCAATACCGAAGCCAATTAGATGCAACTCATTATCAGAAGCCTTGCCACTTTGCAGAATATTTATCAGGAGCTGGGCCAGGCATCCACCCACATATCGCGAATTTTGCACCGCCTCGTTATAGCAGGGTTCGCGCACTAGATTTTCGTAATCAACAGTGATGATATTCACAAAGCCTAACCCCAGCAATGGCGACAGCAGCTGTGAATTCGGTGAGCTCCGTCGATTACCATCATAGCCATGGAGCAGGACCTTAAGCGGTCCTTGCGTGTTGTATTGAGAATGAAACTCTTCCGCCGTCAATGGACTCCCGATTGAATTGGTGGGGCTATTGATATTGAAGAGGATAACTTAAGATTATTTAAATCGAAAAGCCCTGCCGATGCTTACGTATAGAGATTAAATGTTATATTTATATTTGGACAGCTATCGTCCTGCAGCGTGAAGCATTTTGGGTAATTTCTCAATTTGGGCGTTCCCCCATTGCAGCTGACTCTGAGAAACAGTTGTAAATAAAAACATCCTGTCAAAAAGGAAAATGAAAAAAGCCTTTAAGAGTTAGCTTTTCATTTCAAATTAAATTCACAAGGTACCAAATAGTAGCCACAGTTTTAGCATGTTGTCGACTTCGATGCCCTAACGTAAAAAACTGAAAGTTTTCACACAAATTTACTTGTCTTTAAATGGCTGAATGTGTTTCACCTGGATCAATCGGTTGGTCAAGCTGTTTATACAATCTATTTCCTGGTTTTGTGCTAATTTCCAATTTTTACAGTATTACAGTATTATATATTCGGCCTATTAACGTAGCCGTAGCCAATTTATTTTTATTAACACGTCTAATCCCAATAATTCCAATTTGCAAGGGAACTGCATTTTTATGAATTACAGGGATTTTGAAAAAATCAGTTCAACGAACTAACAAGCTAAAGGACCTCTTATATTTTTTATGATTTACACAAACTATTTAATTTTTTTTAATTATTAACTTAAATCTTATATTTTTAAAAGAGCAATAGTTAGTTACGAATTATTTATGTTTTCAATTGATTGGGGTGCGAGCTATCGAGATTTGACTGTAATTATAATTGAATTATAATATAATATATATTAAAATTACAACTAGTATTTGTTAAGTATAATTAACTCACGCGCGTCAACATTGCGATAAATTAAAATGATTTTTACTCCTAAGCTTAACTTTGATGTAAGTTTATTTTTTTACTAAATGTCAGTTATATTGTATGAATTACAGTACCTTTAGAATGCATTTTGATTACGCTTGTGATAACCCAATATTTATCAATTAAAGGAAAACTAGAAAAAATTTTGTTGTATTATGTATTAGAATAGTGGGTGAAATGTTTCCAATTTAAATAAGTTGGAAAATTTTAAAATGTAGGAGATATAAATGTGCTTTGATAAAAATAAAACTAGTCTTCTAATCGAGTGCTTACATATACATTTTATTTTGTTATTGGACTTTTGTATTATCAATTTAGCTTATATTATTTTGCTATCTGGTGGATCCGTTGAAAAATAAACACATACTGAACGTTTCAAGCATTGTAAAGAGCAACACTCCTCGGGACGACGACATCTCACACCAAGAGGCTTACAGTTGTCCATCAATTCCCTTTTCTCTGCCTGAAAGCATATAACAAATTAAATGATTTTAATAATGATTTCAATAGTGACATATTTTATTTAGTAAATACCTGTGTCATATTCTTAGAGGGCTTAACAAAATATCGGTCAAATAGCTGATTCATTGCAAGTGTAGCCCGTACCGGTAGCGATTGGTATGTCGAAATACGTGCCCCAGTTCTGACGGAGCTCAGGCTCAGGAACACGACCAAGCAAAACACCTTTTGAGACTGTTGCATTCTAAAATTGGGGAATCTCAATTCTGTACTGACGGCAATGGGTAAATCAGAAAGCTTTTATATACTGATTGAAGATATTTCCAGATGTGGGCCATATATATTTGTACATCGTTCATTAAGTGCTGCATTAGTTGACCAATGTGAAAGTCTGATCAATAATTTGCCAGACGTAGCCCAGCTGAATTCTATAAAAAATAAGTGCTGCCTATGTTTTTTAATGTAAAGTTTTAAATGTGTTTTTTCTGGTTTAATCATTGTTATTTATAAGCAACATAGTAGATTTTACACCCTGTAAATATTTAACAGTTGTAGATTTTTACTGAATGCTCTAGAGTTTCGAGTTGATGCTTTAATAATAAATAAATGATTTGCCCCATTTACCAAGAAGGTTAGCTAAATCGAATCTTTACCTTCCAAGAGTACACATTACTTTAGAGCAATTCATTGCAAATTGTACATTATTTATTCCTTTGTGGTTGTTGTCAGCTGATAAATTTATATGCTGCAATTGTTACTCATACGACATGTTGTACATTTCCAGAGTCCAAGACAAATCGATTGTACTTATTGTGCCATTTCTTCCTCTGCACGAAGAAGGATCTTGGCCATTATTTATTAAGTTGTTACACAAGAGACGGAACTCCAGAGAGAAAAATGAGAACATTTTGCATCCTGCATTATTATTTTAACTGCTTAATTAAATAATGTCAAATTAACATTCATAAAAAGTTAGGAAACACAAAAATATAAGCAACTTAAACAACCATTTTCACAAACTCGTATTATCATCTACAGCCTCAAATGTAGTGAAGTTTGACGGAAGTGAATTCTGATATCCGTTTAACTTTTTCGTTTTTGTTGAATGATATGATTGATGGAGACATACGAACCTTAAAAGACGAATTATTTAATGGTTTATTATAATGAAAAGAAATTAACAGAAAATGAGTTGTCGTAGGTTGTTACTGAATTGCAACCGCAACATGTTGCATGCAACATGTTTGAAGAAATTGCAAAAATGCGAATTCCAGAGTCCTTTAAAGAAGCGAATTTCCCAATATCAATCGCATAAAACATCTCTGTTGTGTTAAACACTTTAGTAACATTTTATAATAACAGGCAAGACTGACATTTTGATTCACTGTAAATTTTGATTATTTGCCGTATTGGTAAAAAAAATTCTTTTTTTTTTAATTTTTTTCTAGAACTCACCGAAAGAAAACTGTAAAATCTACAATGAATCTAAATCTAAATCTAAATTTACAAATAAATAAAAAATATAATATTGATTGGAGTCTTAAGCAGTAGAAGTAATGGGCTTTAACTGCTCCAGTATGGCACGTTCAAACTGACCCTTTATTGGCAAAGGAGTGCCCGTGTATTGCAGAAAACTTTAGCAACTGGGCACGAGAACAAGCTGCTGCGTCCTTGCATAAATTACACACACCCACAGTCAAATGCAATTAAAGTCATGACAAGCGGCTTCATTAACAATTCTGCCTTTTTTTTATAGTACCAATTGTTTTTATTTTCATTTTTTTTCTCTACTTTCCATTCCGGGCGAGCTGCCAGGTGTAGAATATCCAAAGAGGTTCTCCAAGTTGGATACATGCCTGGACTGGGACACGTATGTTTGCCTGCAATGGGATACGGCAGGTGAAATTACGCCTGTGTCCTGCGTGCTGGCCAGCTCGGCGCATCTCCAAGTTAAACAAAGCGCAGGAATCCTTAGACTTGTCAAGCATATTAAATTTGCAAAGCAGTGGATTTACTATGTTCCTTGTCCAGCAAACAAAACCTAGAGCATATATTTCTCATTTAGCTTGAAAGTTTTTAATCAAATGTAAAACAGAGTTAAATAAAAATTGTTGTTTATGACAATAAACATTTTTGTTTAAAACGACATTAACAAGTTTTTCACCCAAAAACCTTTAAACTATATTCTCTACTTCACATAAGTTCGCATATTATACAGCTCATTTCTTTGCCTTACACGTCACGTACTTTGCGTATAAAACTTCAGTCAATTTAATATCATTTAATTTACATATTTCATTGGGGTTACAATACGAGTTTGTTCTCACATTGTTGTTAGTTCTTTGTCTTAAAATTGTGAATAGTAGGGTAAGAGGAAAGGAACTGTCAATACACATGAATGCATTTTCTGCACATTTTGGTTCTGTCCATATTAATACCCTACACCTATTAGGTATGCCATTTAACATACAACAGCATCAGCTTACCTAATATTAAAACATAAACGGTTAATTGCACTCTTAGAAAGCTTATACGTTTTAATTTGTTTTGAATTTAATTATATAATTTTTATTGTAAAAATCGATTTTTTTTTGTGAATACATAGAAAGCAAAAATCTTCAAATTAATTTGAGAACAAAGAATTGATCTTAAAAACTTGTATATCTTTTATAAAAACAAAATAAATTATTTAAATTTCGTTCAAAATTCAGCACCACCTTTTCTCTAAGCTTTTCAACATCACGCACAAGTTGTAATTGATTGTGGGTTTTTTACGAAATCCTAATTGGAATCTTATCTCTAGTCGAGTCAGATGTCACACGATGAAAAGTCGTTGCGGGGCCTTAGCGCAAATTACGTACATAAAAGTCGCAAACAAGATAACCGTAAACTTTTACAACGCCCAAAAACAAGGCGCAAATAACGCAAATAAAACCAAATAAAGATTATTTTCGATTCGAATGGAACGTAGAGAAACATATGTATATGTACATATGTTGGCCTGGCGGTTCATTTATGTATTTCCCTTTTCATTACAGTGGAGCAAACTGCAATTGGCATGTCAACAATTGGATTGCATGAGGGAACATGAACATTTATGGCAGAGGCAGGCAATCGGCTTAGCTGAGCAGCTTCATCAGTCGACAACAAAACTGATAAACAAGGCCAAGACAGCTTTACCAATAACGGAAAACTCATTATCAGCAACAGCAACATCATCATCAACATCAGAAGAAGAGGAAGAAGAGCAGCAGCAACAACAAAAGGTTCCACTCATTCGCAACCAAAGTCAAGTTGGTTGAGGTGCCCTCAGCCCAATCTGCCTGCCTGCCAGTGGGCATCCAGTTGCCATTACAAGCACTTCCGGTATGAAATCAAAACGAACGTCAATGGGCGAATCTCTAGCTCTAGTGTCGCCAGAGATGTGGCAGCAACAACAGCAGCAACTACTACAACAACAACACCAACTAGTTACTGACAAGGCCAGACATTGGCTTGTTTTTCCACTGTTTGCGGATATTGTTAAAGTGCCACTGGGCTGAATAAAAAAAAATATTTTAACTTAGCGTTATACATAGTAAACAAGAAAAAGTAAATATCTTTGGATGCCGCAGATTAAATACACTTGCAGAAACTGAGCAGATGTATACATATATATATATTTTTTTTGAAACACGTTCTCCAAGTTTTTACTTATTACTATTTATATTTCAACTCAGTATTAAAATTAAATATCTAAGCCCTTGTTGGTCTAATAAAGCTATTCTAATATATATATTAATATATTCATATGTAAGCAGAAATGTCACATATCAATATTCCGTATACGCTATGTTGTACCATGTTGTTGATTTTTATGTTATTCGTTTAGGAAATAAATATATATATTTAAATTTATTTAAATTTATTCTCTTCACTTTCAAATTGGGTTGTGTTCATTTTTAAATTGTGTTAATTATTTAATTATGTTCTAGGATACCCTTAATTTAACTCATGATACACCATCCCTGCAGTATTTCATTAAAAAAAGCACACACACCAAAACAACTATTTTCACAATTTTGTTAGTGGCCTCAGGTAAGTTGCGACTTCAAAGTTTTCTGCGCTTTCTGCGGTTGTAAAGAGTTTTGTATATATTTAATGCTGCTGTTGCTCTCCACAGTTTCCTATTTTCCTATGTGGCATCCTTTTGCACAGCTTCGTTTATTTATTTATTTTTTTTACCTTTTTTCGTGGGCACATACCGTGATAAATATATCAACGTGCAGTTGGAGCTGACAGTTCTAAGAAGGATTTAACTACTGCTCTTACGTGCAACAACAAAACATGACACACAACATTTGTCGCCCCTTGTTGCAGGTGCAACATAAGCTGCAGCATTTTACTTGCCTCCAGATGCTAAATGTGCCTTTAGTCTATTTCCGTGTAATTCTTTTAATGCTGCTGCTAAGCTTATTATTATGGGATGATTCAGGCTAAAAAATATTGATAATATTCTTTGTTTGTATTATTATATTATTGTCTAAATAAGGGTAAAAACTTTAGATAGTATTCGAAATTCTGTTGCTGGTGTTAAATATCTTTATATCGAAAATATTTAATTATTTTGTAGAGGTAAAAATTTATTTTAAATTTTAGTAGCTGAGGTAAACCATTGCCTAATTTTAATATAGTCCTGCATTTTCAACAATTTAAGTGCAGTCAATACACCCGCATACACACACCCACACACACACACATATTAAATTACACGATTGCCCTTTTTCTGGCCTGAAAGTCGCGTTGCATTCAAAGTTTCCACGCAAAAACTTCTGAGTGGCAGGGAAAAATGCGAAAACGAACGCAAAAAGTAGAACAAAACAAAGAGAAAAACCTGAATATAAACAGAAAAAAATTAAATTTCGACACGCAAGCCCAACAAAAGTAAGTTTCGCGCTTGGCCAAGTTGAAAAGTTTGTTGCACATGGCAACAAAGGTGCTGCTGCCCCCACAATTACTTCCCATCGAAGGCATATGCATTAACATAGCCATTTTTGTGAACTGAAAAAATAATAAGAGAAAACTGAAATGGAAAACAATTGTGGAAAACTTGTACAAAAAGAAGAAAATATTGTTGATTCTAATTTTCATTTAATGTAATTTTGATTTTATAAACTGTACAAAAATTAAAAACTTGAAAGGCCCACTAAAAATGTATACTATTTATATTAATTTATATAAATAGCTTTTGTCATCAATATTTACTAAATACAAGTAAAAGCAAATGCTTTATTTTTTGTGCGTTTAGCTTTCCCAACCATAAAATCCTTAAAAACACACCCAGTTTGTGTAGAGAATGTTTAAGGAAGCGCTGACAGGCGACAAACCGCAGACACCTTGTGGCACAGTCTGTGGCAAGTGGCATCTGTTGACCAACAAGTGTGTGGCAATATTTTAATGGGCTTATGGTGTGACTTGAACATGTCTGCCACATTTAATCGCTCAACATGGCTACATAGAAGTGGACTCGTTGCAGTTTGTTGTAACTTTATTGCAGTTTTTTGTGTGCAAAAAAAAATTAAAAGAACCCTAGTACTTGACCGCAAGTTGAACAAGCTGCGCTTGTCGGTAATTTATCCAACCACATCCGAGCCCATTAGATAAAATCTAATCTTTAAGCTAACGCCAAATGTATTAAAGTTAAAATCTTTAAATTATTGCAATACTGATCTAAAATATTGACGTAAGTATTTTACATCTTGATTTAAGTTACTATCGTTTTTTAATATTTTCAAAAACCAAATCATCTCTATTTAGTATAGCGAATCCGAGGTCAGAACTTATTTTTGGAATTTGCGAACTCTTTCCTTTTATATCACTCATTTTACTTGGCTCAAGATTCTTTTTACTCATATTCGGATATTTTGTACTTGATTTCAGATTCCCTGTGCTTAGTTTCAGACTTAAATCAAGTATGGATTTCAAGAATCGAGAATACTTGATTCGTGAACATTCGTAATCATGAAAATATTTTACAATAATTAAACAGTTAATTGTTGGAGCTACCTCTATAGAACCTGTTGTTTATCTAACTTCTTGATCAACTGGACCTTACTGCTTAGCTTAATCCGGCCCATAAATATACACATTATTTTACGCAAGAAAATCAACGACTTTAATCAAAACTTGGTTGAATTGTTATTAAAAATTAATATGCAAATTATATAATTTAAATGTACTACGTATATTTAAATAATGTAAATGAACTGCTTGGACGCTAAATTTCCTGACAAAAATTGAAAACATTTAAATGCGTTTCTTTGCAGCCTCATCAATTTTAACAATCGACGAAAGATTTTGTTTACATATAAATCTGTATAGAAATCAGCCACGTTTATTGAGCGCCATCGTGCGTGCTAAAAATAAATATACGACTATAGAGGCCTCGGGAAAATATTGAATAACATGAAACACGTGCCGGACCAGCAGCCATGGGGAGAACAAATGTCAAACATTTTGACACGCATCACTGCCATTTTCTGCTAGTTTTTCATGCGTTGTTTTTCAGTGTGTGTGTGTGTGTGTGTGTGAGTATGAATATCCTTTTCAATCAAGTGGACAATCAACTTAAAAATCACTTGTTTGACCCTTTTTACTTTCAGTAGTACACAAATTTGATAAACATTGACTATGTGCTCATTTAGTAAAATTTGATTTAGATTTTATTTGAACTAACTTTAAAAATTAAATTAAATCAATAAATACAAATTAATTTAAAAAATTTGCAATAAGAAAATGTGGTAAACATAGAAAAACATAACTAACAAATAAATATAATAATAATTCCCATTTGAAGTTTCCAAACAATTCTCTCTTTTATTTTGTAGTTAACGTTTATTAATTCATTTTACACATAAACACACACATATATTTGTGTTTCATTGTGGACACTAAAGCACATACAAACTACATAAGCTGCTTAGCATACAAATATACACATTTTGTTTTTTTTTTTAATATATTTTGGTATACAACACTTCATTGATATTTGATCAAAAATACATTGGAAAAGTTACACGTACAAAAAATTTGGCCATTGTAGGCAATATTTTGTATCTCTTTTGATATTTGGAAATGCTTCATGGTAAGTAGTATACATACATTCATATGTTTACATATATCGTCACATTTATACATATATATATATATATTTATTTATAAAAAAGAAATTGTAAATCATATACACATATAAAAGTTTACAATAAGGCAATTTGCTTATAGGTTTCGGGCAAGGACATACAATTTTAATTAATTTACTTATCAACTGCACATAACACTCAAATTAGTTATGCTTGTTTAGTTGTGTAAACATATATATCGTATATAAGTTAAATTTAAGGCTTGTAAATTAGAGATTTCTTACAAATAAGTACATGGTATGTGCGTTAATAACTATAATATAAATTATCATTTATAAATTAAACATTTGCTTTTTATAAGCTACTCAAACATTTTCAAAAATTAAACAATAAAAAGTTGTAAAATTTTATGTTTTAAATGCACTTTTAAAAGTTTACATCAATTAAATGATAATATGATAATATGTATTGTGTCCAACTTTCTATAAGATTCATTTTGACAGCAACATGGAATTTTGGCATAAATATAAAAGCATTTTATAGTTCTGCGGCATTACAAATTTAGACAGTGATTGGATTTAACTCTTTATTTGACCACTTTATTTCCGCCGGCATGCATCAATACCAAAGAACCCACCAGGGCAACCAGCGTGCGATCTAGCCAAGTAACCGGATTTGGATATAGGAAACCGCCCTCATAAAATCCTAGGTGACCTCCATGTGCTACTTCAACATACGCTGATTTTTGGCGAGTAGCTGCAATGCAAGAAAAAAATAGTTGTTTTTTAAATTAATCTTAATTATATATAAAATTTATTAAATAAAAAAAAATTTAAAAGAAACTTCCTGTTTCGCAGCCGGTAGGATTCGAACCTACGCTCCCAGAGGGAATCTGATTTCTAGTCAGACGCCTTAACCGCTCGGCCACGGCTGCTTGTGAAATACCCATAGCAATCTGCCTACTTACGCTACTGTTAAAGCGCGCATGTTATTCTAACATAGCGCACTCTGTGAATAATCACGTAAATTACGATAACAGTGAACCAACATGCTACGATAAAACGTTAGTTATGTTATGGCAAATGTTAACCACTTATTTATGTAAAAGACATATTTATAGATATTTTGCAACTACTTACTCGCATATTCTTTAATGGGATGCAGCAAATCTACCGGCACCAGTGGATCATCTTTGGCATTAATATATATCATTGGTTTCTCAATAGTATCGAAATAGAAAAGTGACGAGCTCCACTTGTAAAGCTCCTGAGTAGACGGAAAATTGTAAACACGTCGCGTATAGGCCTCATCGAGCTCCGGCAATGTAGCAGCTGCTATAATTTCACGCTCGTTGAGATTGTGTCGCGCCTTCACCTCATCGGAGAGCAGAACATGACGATGTCGCAAAATGATGCTCTTCACGTTCTCAGTCATGATATACAAGTAAAAGCGGCGGAAATTTTGCCAGTTCAGCAGCCATTTGGTGCCCCTAATTAAATCGAAAAAAGCGTTAATTAAAGTAAATATAAATTTCAAAGCTTTCGAAGTTACTCACTCAACGGCATTGTAGCCCTGGCATATAGAGATGCCGCCAATGACACTATGCGGCTTTGTCTTGGCCATTTCGCCCATGTACTTGGTGACCAGATTGCCACCCAAACTGAAGCCAACGGCGACCATGCGACTTTGCTGATACTTCTGATGTAAATGATCCACCATGGCGGCAAAGTCATCTGTGTGGCCATAGGTGAAGATGCGTGTCGATGTTACCTGCACGGTGCGTAGGGCGCCAATGTGATTCATGACGGCACAGCGATACCCGTTGCACTGGGCCAAGTGCACAAAGGTGCGTATATATACCGATTCCGAACTGTTCGCAATTCCCGGGCAAATGGCCACGGTGATGTCATCTATAAATTGTAATACAAAAATATATGAACGGAGTGAAAAATGGTTTACATCGGATAGTTAGAATGAAGCACATACTCTCCTGTTTCTTCAGCGGTTCATATAGATCGTATGTCAATGTGGAGCCATCCGTAAGCGAAAGATAAACGCGCTCACCCAACGGCCAGGGACAACGCACACGACCCACAATGCTGTGCAGCACGGTCTGCACATGACCGCTAAAACCCCAAAGACGTGGCGGAATATAGCTAAAAAGAAAAATAAATATATAATTTAGTTATTATTTCTTTAAACTATTCCGTAAACTACGACAAATTTGTACTGCAAGTTAACAGCAACAAACTTTTACTGCTAATGATAACAGCGGCGCTAAACTCACATTAGCTTGTTAGTACAACATGTACTTCGTTTGCTTCACAGCAAACACAAGCATCGGTGGTTCAGTGGTAGAATGCTCGCCTGCCACGCGGGCGGCCCGGGTTCGATTCCCGGCCGATGCAAATTAATTTTTTTTTTCTTTTTTTTATAAAATTAAATTGCAAGAAATTAATACATATTTAGTTTAATTGAATTGCCCAAATTTATTTCGAAAGCTACTCAGATTGTGTATCGCGATTGTTGCAGGCGATCTAATGCCAAAATATTGCCCAAATGGCGCACATAAAAGCAACTGATAATAGAATCAATTAAAGCCAATTGAGCTGCAAAAAATCAGCGCCATTGTTGTCAGCCGTGCAAAAACGTGCGCTTTGCCGTACAAAGAGCATGGTGACAACGGCAACCCCATTTTCTCAATTGTTATCAATCAAACAAGTGTAGTGTTTTGGATTGGGTACAATTAGTCGGGGGAATATTTCGAAATAAGTCAGTTGTTTACTGAACTATTTAAATTTACGTTTTGTTAATCATCAAAGATTATATTTAACAAGGTTTTAAATGACTTGAGCACATTTTTTAAATTTTGACAGCTGCTAAAATTTCTGTTTGGCTGCGAACGGAAAGTTACAATTTTGTTTAATTTTAACTCTAGTAAAGATAACAGAAGCAATAATACCAAGCCCAGGCATTTAACAATGAATATCTGTGTACATACATATTATATATACAGTCTTTTAATACTTATAGATGCATATGTATGCAGATGAGTCATACAAAAATGTGTGCACCCTTCGTCGAATAATAACAAAAAGTAGAAACAAAAGGGCCGAAAGCAAAAACATTCTCAAGCTTGTGTGGAATCTTTTAATAGAGAGAGAGAGAGAGAGAGAAAGTGAGAAAGACAGAGCGAGGCGAATGCAAAAACTGGCGAGCTTACGTAATCTTTGTTGTTAAACAAAAGCGGACGGACAAAAACAAAACACAAACAGGTAGCCAAAGCCGTGAGCCGGCAACAAGCGGCAAAGAATTTGGATAACGCTTTGGCAGCTTGTTTAAAGTATACCCTGTTTTCAAAGTGAGTTATTATATTTGTGATCAGCCTGTGATTGAACTCAAAAACTATTTAAATTTGTTTAAAGTAGATTTGTAGTTATGGTAATATCTTAATTTTAAATTAAATGATATCATTAAATATTACAAAATAATTAATTTCTATAGGAATCAAAGTACAGGATAGTTTCTAGTCGTAAGAACTAACTACTATTACTATTATTCTTTATTAAACGTGTGAATGTGTGTATAATGTATTTTCTATTATTCCCGAGCGTTCCACACGCGATTACTTGAAGGTTTGCTGAGAGCCCAACCGGCCAAGAAGACGTTGCTAGGCGTTACTTGTTTCGGTATTTGCGAACTGCGTAATTATGTTTTGCACCTTGCACCGTACCTTTATCGCCGCTTGGCAGACAACAAAGTAAATAAAGAAACGGAACTCAAAGCTAATATTGCTAAAAATTGTCGCGAGTTCACAAATCTTTTGCAAAGAACCGAAAGCCAAAATAAATACATACGAAGATGATGCATGCATGCAAGCAATAAATATATGTATATATAAATATGTATATATATACACTTTTAATATACACATATGAATTTAGCAAAAAAATAAAATTAATGGGTGAAAAGTTTCCATGCGCGACACAAGAAAATGTTGGTAGACTTTTTCATGCATGACTTGATTTATTTATATAATATTTCTATTAACTTATAAAAGCAAATTAAAGAAATACGTAGAAAATATAATTAGTATATATCTTTCAAATCGTTTATAATAACTATAAAGCAGTATTTATTATTATTGCAATCTACGATTAATAAAAAAAAAAAAAAACCACAAACATTTTTATACATATGTGTACGTATATGTTATCTGATCCGATACACATATACATATATGTTTATATATATGCCTGAATGTGTTAAAACTATAACACTTATTCCAGCCGATAAATCAATGTTTATATATATATGCAGTGTATGATTAAACAAGCACCGATTGAAAAAGCAGTAAATAAAAATTCCCAGACAATATTGTTGCCCAACTGATATGGGTTTGCAAATCAGAATTGAGCCAAATTAAAACTTTTGTCATGATAATTTCACGGTTCATAAGCCACAAATAGAACAAATATAATTGAATCGAATAGACGCTAACTGATTGAAGGGATAGATTAAGTTATTATTTCATCGACACTTTAAATTTAATTACTAAATACTGATAATCAACAACAATTACAAATACCGATCGAGAGGCCGCTAATTGCGGCAAATGATTCATGTGCCGGGGCAGCAGCTGCAACCAATTACTTGAACTTTGTGCATGTGACGCGAAAATATACTATATGAAAATATATATATAATTATATGTATGTATACAAGCTGAATAACAACGTTACGCTTGCAAACATATTAGCAATTTAAGAACACGGCAATTTGTCACAAAATGTTATTTGTCGGTTTATAAGTAAAAAGCAGATGACACTAGCTGAAAGTTGTGGAACTAGTGTCAAACTTAAGCTTGTTAAATGAGAGTTGAACTTTAAAGTATATTAAAAATATATAAATTGTAATGTGGTGTTCTAGCTGTTATCCATGAGGATCGGGGCGAACGTCATGTGTCATGGATAAAAAAAATCCCAGTTTAAACCAGCTAGTTTCTTGGTTTACAGATGTTTTCGGTTAACAATCAATGCTTAAGTGTGTCTATAAATTTATTAATGCTACTTATGTGAAGTGGCGCTGTTAACCAACATTTCAGTGTGGCTGCCACACATATTTAACAGCTGAGCAGTGGCGTGAGGCGATGCATACATAAACTCTTTCACCCACACACACACACACACACTGCAGACGATGCAATGCACAATGTGTGGGAGGTAAAATGAAAACAACAACAAATTGCACAGCGCCTGCACACCAATATTGGCAACATATGTATGTATGTGTGTATTTATATGTACATGCATATCGTATATAAGTAATAACATTATTTTGCATTGCTCTACTTACGGCTCTCGTAGCACAGGCGCTATTTTGTACAGGCAATCTAGAAACTGTTCATCGAGACACCAAACGCTGGGCTTTAGCGGCTGGCTGTGCACGTTGAGGATGCGGAATAGGATGCACACGATGACCGCGACAAGTGTCAAAAAGGCGGTGGACATTTTATTTATTTTTTATATTGTTTTTTTTTTTTTGCGCCACACCTGTGGGTGCTGTATTGCGACTTGTTGTTGTTGCGTCCCTTAGCCTTGCAGTTAGTTGTTTTTGCTGCAACTACTCAATTTGTCACTGCGCACTTCCGAATATCCCAAATTCTGTATTTTACGTTGTCGTTGGAAAATAAAACAAATTGTCACTTTATGGATTTTTTTCGTTGCACACAAAACGCTTACTATGTTTTACAGCTGTCGGCACAATTGAAAAACTTTAGCGACATTTAAATACACGCACCAACGAAGCGCCTATTACCGCTGCAAAATAGCCCGCGATTCAGGACACGTATTGGGAACTGCACATATGTAAATAAATTATTTATTTACACCGTTTGTGTTATCAAGCACAGTAAATGCTTATCGTTGGCTAGTTAGCAGTAATACTCAGTCAAGGGTCCTCACACGTCTGATGTTGTGTTTTTTTTTACATTAACAACATGCTGTTAACAGTTAAGCTATGTTTTACTCAAAATGGCACTGATATTCTTTTAGCATTTTTTAGTACATTTTACTGTATATTTATTTGCTTTCATATGAAGCACATAAAAAAATATTTTGTGTAACGTATTTTAATTTTTTAAAATACATTAAAGATAATTTTAAATGGTCTGTGGTTTTTAGAAAATTTATCCATTTCAAGACTAAGTTATTTATGGGCCTAGATGCTAACATATAAGGTTGAGTTCCCTCTCTAAAAGTCTTACACTATTAAGTTTCTGAAACGTTGATTATCAGCTTCGAATAATTGATTTGTCAAGTGTTATCCACGATGGAACGTACTGTAAAAGCTCTGCTAAAGAACAAGAATTTGTAGGCAAATCCCCAAACTCAAATTGATAATAGTATAAAACATTTTTAATTTATTTAAAAATGGGCCCCGAACTGCGAAAAAATAAACCGCCAAGTATTTATGCCTTGTATATCATATCGATATTAATTAAGTGCGCTGCGGGTGTAATCGATGCCATTTACGATATATCGATGAGTATCGATAGTTTGTCATTCACTCGGCGAGAACACGTATGTGTAGATATGTGCGTGCGCCAAAAGGGGCGATGAAAAATTAAAGTTCAAGCTATGTTGCCTACCAGCAGCAGAATTACACCATTTGTTGCCTAACATACGTAAGTGCTGGCAAATTCATTTTATTCACAAAAAAATCTAACATGCGTTACAGGTTATGTGTGGATACCGCAGAAACACGGCAACAAAACAAGCAACAGGAGCACCGTTGCCCGGCACTCGGACGACGCGACTAAAACATAAATACAAATATAGATTAACAGCAAGCATTCCGAGCGCTCCACAATGATGATGCAAATTTTGTGCCTATTTATTGGCCGGCTGCTGCTAATCTGCATCAGCGCCTACGAACTGCTGCAGCAGCTCTGGCTGCGCTTGCAAGCGCTCGCCCACAGGTCATATGACTACTGGCAACGTGACCAGTGCGAATTTTTCGGGCGGGCCGCGCGCGAACTGCAAAAGGTGCCGCAACACCTGGTGCTGGTCGTCGCCCCGGACGATCGCTATGTGGATGCGTCGCTGCTGAAGCGCATTTTCGGCTATGCCCAAATAGTTGGCATACCCTGCATCAGTTTGTACGACACGCGTACACCTCAAAATGGGTATATACAACTGTCGGATTTTTGTCAGCGCAGTGAAAAGGCCGACAGATGCCACCTGTGGCCGCCCAAGCGCCAGCAAAATGGGTGCAAAGCCAGCGCGGCGAATGGCATCGTCAACGGCTATACAAACAACGGCGGACATTACGCCCAACTGCAGGTGAGCTATCAAGTCTAAAAATGCTGATAAGCGCTTATCACAAAATGGTGTAAGCGGCCTGCGCTGGATAATCGAACTGCTGCAGCAGGTTTTTCAATTTATAAGCAGTTAAGTTGGGTCTATAAATGTCGGGTAGTAACTGATTGGATGGACAAACATGGCACTTTGATCCCCTACAAACACTATAAAAAGACATCCGCTTTCTTTTAAAGGAATTAATTTTTTAACCAGCTTTAAAAAGCGTTCAAACTACTTTTTGCCAGTGTAGTTTGTTGATCTCTTTTTATGCACTATAATATAGAAATTGTTGTTTAAAGCAAGGCTTTACTCTGCTAAACATTTTCCATATGTTTTAGAATGTCTTTGCAAATTTGGAAATCAGCAACCTTAAACATGATCAACGCCTTATCAACACTAGGTTAATACTAATTCACAAATCTTCATCTTCTAGGGTATTTAATCGTCAGCACCCAGCAACTAACTGCGCTTTCCAGCTTTATCTAATTCCATAGCATTTACTTTTAGATATGTGGCAATCATAACCATTTGATATCTATTGTTTTCGTGGAAACGTTCAATCAGTTTACTGTAATTGCCGGAAATTATTATTGTTTTCTTATCACTAGCTGAAGGCGTAATTAGGTCGACGTCAAGAAGCAAGATGTCGTCTTCAGAGCTTAAATTTGCATGAATATGTTAATAATTTAAAATTAACAATTACTATTTTACACGTTTGTTTCAACGTGAAGTTCGTAATCGTATTCTTATCGCTAATAAAGCAATTTTTTGCTTACTTTGCAGGTCTATCAAATCGGCAGCGCTGATGGCCATGCGCTTATAGCTGATGTCTGTCGCGAGATGTACGAGAATCGATCAACGTCCCGGGTGCAGGAGATGTTGAAGCAGCGTCAAACGCTAACCGATGGCATTAATGGCATGCTAAATAAACGGCTGTGCTTTCCGGTGCCCGAACCGGAGCTGGGAATTGTGTTTTCGCGCCAGACGTGCACCTACGGCCTGCTGCCGTGGCATGTCCGCTTCACCGAGTTTCACACGCATCGCAGCGGGAGCTACTTTAATGCCAAGTCCTTTGCCAAGGTGCTCTACAAATATGCGCGCTGCGAGCAGCGTTGGGGCAAATAGTTTTCTTTTAGATGGTTCTTAAAGTCCTAAATTTAGTTACTTTTTAAATGACATTTATTTAAGATGAAGTTGTCAGTTGTAAACTGTAAGAACTCCGTTAGAGATATAAGCGCATAGTGAAATGAAAGTACACACACACTCTCACACAACCACAAACAAATTGCGAATGTTTTTTTTTTATTCATAAACGAAATGCATTTGCCGGGATATACACATGAAACATGTAATCTTAAGATTTGTATAAATATTTAATGTGTTTAAACTGTAAGTTTCTTTTGCTTAGACGCTAGTGTTAGGTTTATTGTATGTATTTTGATTCCTGTATATGGACATCAGTTTACTACTTCCGCTCGGGCTGGGCATGTCGCTTGGACAACAGATTCACATCGGTTAAATACTGATTCTTCTCGATGTTATGCGGATTGGAGCTGTTGGGCATGCGTTCGTGGATCATTTGAAATGAGTTGCGCAGATCCATCAGCGAGTCGGCCAGGCCCTTTTTGATGTTCGCAAATTCACTGGACATCAGCGACAGCTTTCCGAGCAGATAGTTTAAGTTGCCATCCATGTCGATCATGTGCTTTTTGGTCTCCTCCACTTTGCTGCTCAAACCCATCATGGTGAGGAAGGTGCTGTTCACATAGCCATCGTGTCCCTGCTGCATCAGTCCCAACATTTCCCTGCTCTGGGCAATCTCGCTGCTCATGATCTCGATGCGGTGCCACACCTGTGTCAGGCCATCGTCCAGCTGTCCAGTAAGATTGCGATTTGCCTCCTGCTGCGTGCTGGCCACAGTTAGGTTCAATTCATCAAAGCGCGCCTGCACCAGGCCAGTCAACGCGGCCACCTGCTGCTCCAGCAACAGGCTCACCTTTTGCACAATCTGCAGCGAGCCGAACTCCACCTTGCGCTGTGTGTCCAGCACCACCTCCGAATTGGTCATCATGATATTGTTGAATTTGCCCAGCGCATCGAGGCCATCGTTCAACTTTGTGTGACTGGCGTTGATCTGCTGATTGAACTGTTGGATCAGCATCAAATCTCCCGACAACTGCTTCAGGTCACCCTGTATGTTGGCCTCCGTCTGTTGCAGGTGCTCGGTGGTCTGGCGCAAAGCTGCACGTGTCAAGAAAAATAAATAAGTTTTGAAATTGCTAGAGTTTTCAGCTTAGCATACAAACAATAAGAAAGAAGCTTTAAAAAAATTCTCATTGTGAAGCGTTCGAATGCTCACAATTGCCATGTTTGGAAATTTTGGAAAAAAAAAGTTGTTTAAGCAAAAAATGAATTTTCGATTTTATGATATAGTGCTGCCATCCGGTCTAAATTAATTCAATACCGGAAATTTTTGGAATAAGTATGAAAGTCTAAATACTTCTTTGGGTCACAAAAATTTTGACAAATTCAACAATAAAATTTTTTCATTTATTTTTAATAATTTTTTAATCAAAAAATCATGTGCATTTTGAAAAATAAAATTTTTCGACTTTTTTTATCAAAAAAATATTTTTTTAAAAATTAGATTTGCGAGTTTATGTTTTTAATCGATTGTGGGTGTCACAATTAGTATAAAACACAACATTAAAACCGATTCTGGGGGGGTTAAATTTTTTGTCAAAAATCATGTGAAAATCGACAAAAATTTTGACATGTCAAGCTCACTTATCAATAGCTCCCATACTTCAAACTCCCAAAACTTTGTCAAAACTGAATCGATTTTCGTGTTCGAAGGCATTTTGGTTATGATTTTTCATTTAAATTAGGTCCACATTTAAAATATATGCATTTTGAAAAATACAATTTTTTCGACTTTTTTTTTATCAAAATATCATGTGGTCCCCCCTTACCCATTTTCAAAACATTTTTCTTTTCAAAAATTAGATTTGCGATTTTATGTTTTTAATCGATTGTGGGTGTCATAATTAGTATAAAACACAACATTAAAACCGATTCTGGGGGGGGTTAAATTTTTTGTCAAAAATCATGTGAAAATCGACAAAAATTTTGACATGTCAAGCCCTCGAATCCATGGCTCCTATATTACAAACTCCCATAACTTTGTCAAAACTGAAACAGTTTTCATGTTTCATACTACATGGTTTGTCCTTTAAATTGATTGAACCAATAATACTGGGCTACATGTTTTAGTGGTTATTACAACGCTTCTTCTTGTTTTCCTCTTACCTGTTTGCTGAGCCAACAGAGACTCGCTCTTGAGCGCCGCCAGAGCGTTGAGGGTCTCATTGCTGAGCTCCTGGATATAGGCGCGGTCCTGCTGGTTGAGACCAAGTGGAGCTGCTGGCGCCGGGGGCGGTGCGTTGCGCAGTTGGGTAACATCCTTGCTCAAGGCGCCCAGCTGCTCCATTAGCTTCAGCTCGAACTCATCGTTCTTGGGCGGAGCGACGGTGGTGGCCGTGGCGGCGCTGTGCTGCTGCAGCTTGGCCTCGATTTGGTTGATCAGCTCTTCCGTTTTGGGCATGCTCTTGAAGCCCTGCTGGGTCTGCTCCGCAGCCTTGTTGCTGCTGTCCAGCAGCTTGGCCACGCTGCCCGACAACTGCTTGAGCTCCTCCAGCAGCTGCTTATTGATCTGCTTTTGCTCGGCGACAAATGCATTGGGCAAACCGGCTTCGGGCGCTGGCGGGGCAATGGCCTTGGGGCTGCCGGGCGGATTCTTGAAGCACTCATCGTTCTCGCGCATCCATTTGAACATGTGGTCCAGCGCCTGACTGAACTTCTCCGTTTGCGCATTGTACTTCTCCTCTTGCTGCATTTGGAGAGCACATTTGGAGCTACTTATTGATTCTACTCTTCTTTCTACTCACTGTGATCAGCATTGTCTCAATCTGACTGACACGCTCGTCCAGTCGACCAAATATCCCATTTATTGGCTCCAGGCTCTTTTGACCCTTCTGCAGGGACTGCATCGCCTTCTTCATCAGTTCGCCCAGTGCGCGCTCCCGATGCTCGTGCCGCTCCAGCTTGTTGTCCAGCTGATTGTACGAGTAGATTAGCGATTTTATAGTACCGCTCAAGTCCTCATTGCTGAAATTATAGCAACCCCATCAAATTAGATGAAGATGTTTTCAAATTTTCCAATTTTTTTAGATCTTAATAATTGTTTTCAGAAATTAAAGAAATTTAACGAATCAAAAAAGATTTACAATGCCTTAATATTTTTTAATTTTCAAATTTAATTTGCTGAAATTCCGAAATAAAATTAAAATTTTTTTTTTTAATATTTTAAGTGTTCGTCAAAATTTCTCTCTCAATATAATAAAAATCTGTGCAAATTCGCTAGATTTTTATGTAATATTAGGTTTTAGCAAGGTTTTAATTTCTTTTACAATTTAAGAAAATTTATAATATAAAAAAAGTTGGTTTAAATATTTAAAAACTTAAAACTCGTTAGAAGTCATTCGGTTTAAATTCATAAATTATATAAAGAATAAGAATTTATCAGCAATTTATCATTTGTTTATTCTTTAAATAAGCAAACGTTAAACACGATTGATAAAAACTTTATAATAAAACAAAAATATTAAATTTTATAAATAGGAAAATTTATAGACGCAATTCTTTCATTAATGATCAGGGTGATGTGGGCATGTGTCTGGAGGAGACCACCACCGCCCATTTATGGCTCAGCCATCGACAGCTGTAAATGATGGCAGAGGAGGAGGAGAAGGGGGGCTGGTGCCGCCTGCAGTCATCATAAATGACTTGTACAGATCGAGATCGAGATCAATTCTCGTAAACATGCACAGGGCCACCCTGACTGCTAATAATCAACGGCATCGAGTTGTCTCAGGGTCAGAAACCCTTTTAGTTTTGTGTGAAATGCATCGATGCTGATAGATATGCAGAGCAGCCGGCATCTAAGTGCCGCGGCAACATATGCTAGCTGTGTGCACTAAGTGTACCCCCGCCCTGTTTCCCCTTCCCCCTTCCCGGCTACCCAGCCCGCTGGCCATTTGCATGAAGTGTGTGCATGCTCCGGGCCAAAAATAAACAAACAAACAGGCGGAACAGACAGACCAACATCTCTGTTTCTTTGAAGGCAATAGTCATTAGTTTTGGCAGTGCTGTCAGGGGACTGCTGAAGGAATAGGGGAAGGGGGAGGGGGGCGGGATCGATGCTGGATGAAGACGTTGCCCTGCAACGGCATATGGTGTAAAGTGGCCAGGGGTTGGGTGCGTTCCGAATTAGGAACTGCATGTTGTATGTGGAGGTCGCGGACAACCTGGCGCCGCACTTGATGCTCATGTCTCTCGCATTTCGCAAAACTAACGTTTTCAGTGCATTATGTGTCACAGTTCCGACCAAGTGTTTGACACGTGTCAAACTGTTTCAGTTTTCTACTCAGAAATGGTGCTAGATGAAGCATGTCTATTTTAATTTAAAGATAATATAATATTTTACGACAAATAGCTTAAAATTATATATCAAATGTCAAATGTCTGTATTATTTAATTTGTTTCTTTACACAAATTTAATTGAGTTTAGTTTTAATCATCGTTGCAAATCCGTTCGGTTGGCGGTTTCGTTTCCGAAACCTGGTTTCTTCCTCAATGAAGCCAGTTTTAAATATAGTTTAATAAAATGTTTTCAAAAGCAACTAGTTTTGTTTAGGCTTTAAATTTGGCTTAAATATTTTATATTCTATTTTATATATTTTATATTTATATAATATTTTTTCTGACGCAAACCAACCCTTAAAAAATATATATAAATTGATAGATATTGTTTTATATTTATGTTTTATATTTTTGGTGATTGAAATTAATTTCTTTTAAATTAAGGATTAACTTTTACGAAATGTGCAAATTGTGCAATTTGTAAAATATGAAAATTATAAAATTGTATTTAAATATATTTTTATTTATATTTTTATTTTCTGAAAGCTGTAATATATTTTCCACTTGAATTAATATATGTATTTACAATGCCTAGGTGCATAAAAATCCTTTAACAAAATGGTATTCTTTACCCGGATAATTTAATTTCAGGCCAAATGTTATAAACATGTAAATATTTGCTGATCATATAATTTATGAACACAGAAAGTAAATTAGCAGAATCACATTGAATGGAATATTCGGTCAACGACTAAATTGAACTAAATTTATTGCAAATCTATTCCAGTTTGGAAGTAATTTTTATAGCCTATCAATAATTTCTTTAAATTGTCAATCCTCAACACGCATTTTCCGCTGATTGAAAGACGTGTCTTTGGAGATTCTGTACTTACGTGACCGGGGATGCTGCGACAGTCGTCTGCCGTAGACCCAGACCAATTAGGGCTAGGAATACGAGGGCAATTGATTGATTCGTTGCAGTTGCCATTTTGGTGCGTGCCGTTCAATATTTCAGCCGATATCCAACTAGCTGCAGCAATGCAAATCCAAATGAAAATTCAAGTACGTGATCTGCGCTATTGAAACAAGGAAACTGCATCAATAACCAAATAGCATATATGTTTATATAAATTGTAAATAAAGGGCAATGTCGATTTTAGTTGGCACATGTTTTGTTTGAAACTGCATCTGAAATTGTTTATAACTAATAAAGCTATATCGATATAAACATTGGCCAGCTGCAAGTCACAAATGCAAAATTTGTTTAAACAATTCTGTTCAGGGTGATGAAAGGCGGAATTAATTAATAATTAATTCCTTGTTGCGATGCCGATTTGCATCCCATTGTTTGTCTGAATATCTGAAGCTATAGCGTATATAGACTTATATAGAAGGCGATAAAATTGCCATCAACAATAAACAATATGACGTAAATATTTCATTCTGCGTGCGCCAGTTCCGTTTATTGCATTTTGTATACGGTAATTAAAATGCAAGGCGAAAATTGGGTCAAAAAATGCTGCGAAATGGCACGGACTGGACATAACAAAAAAAAATCGTTTAAAATTATTGTTATATTAAAATAAAAAGAAAATCAAACAAAATAACATGTCCTTATCGCAAAATTAAATTGGGTTAAAGGTTGATAAATTGTGAACGCTAAGATAGAACGATTAAATATATTATAGAATCGAGTAGACATTCAATATTATTAAATAAAACATAAAATCTTACAAATACATACAGATCACAAAAAAAGAAACTCTTATATTCTTACACACTCGTTTTAATCTTGAAGCGAACCACTGACTAATTTCCGATACTGTTTGCTGCACTATAATATTTAACTAGAATTTTTGGTACTATCACTTTTTACTATTGATAGAGCAGAGAGAACGTTCTTCACTGCACGAGCAGCGTACAATGAATGAAAAGATGCTGGCATCTGGCACTAAGCATTCTGACTGATAATGATGCTGTTCTGTGCGGATGCTGGTTAGAGAGTGAGAGAGAGAGAGATAGAGAGAGAGAGCTATTTCAGATTGTGCTCAGATGTTTCTAATTAAATGCAATTAAAAGAGCACACTTACTGTAAAGAGCACCAAGTTGAGTTTATAGCTTCCCGCATCTAACAAAAAGCGCAATCGAATTTAAATTCAATTTGTTTTAATACAAAACTATTCAATTCGCATAAGTTATAAGGGTGATCAATTAACAGCAACATCGATGCAGCGGCAAAATTCAAGCCAATCAAATTCTAATAAATATGCACACAGCATATTTATACGACAGCTGTCTTTTCGAATGCAAAGCTGCAATTATATATGTGAAGCGTTAACGACATTTCAATTGTTATTTAAATAGTTGTTGTGGGCGCCAACTGGCTTCAGACTACTGTGAATGGCACTTTACAACACGCGCTATCGATATATTTAAAGACTCTGTTAATTTAAAACCAATTATAAAAGCATAAAGCATAAATGCACTGTCATTTGTTAATTGTTAAAAAATATTTATGACATGTATTCTAGTTTACTTTTGCTAAAGTTAAGCAGATAAAGCACGTTTCTAAAATTGTATGTTGAATTCATAAAAATACCACGAATGAAGCATTACATTCTACATTCATACTGAAACCGTTCTCAAATGTATTGATGAATATTTCGAATTAATTTCTATTAAGGAACCTAATTTAATTGCTTATTAAAATTCAATTTCATTAAGCTGCTGCTGGCTTATTCTTTATTCCCAATCACATACCTTTTGTTAAATAGCATCGCGATTGGTGTTGCAAGTTTTAAAACTCCTTCAATTTGGCGGAAAATTTGCTGCATTTTCGATAATCCAATCGTCACGATAAATAAACTATCGACTCTGTTAATCAGCTGTTGCCGGCTTTTGTTTATATTAACCAAGCACAGCATTTTATTGCACATTGAGCAAAATGCCAACAATCATTGCATTGGATGCATCGCTATCGATGCTGCGTCCTGTGCCTGGACGCAACGAGCACACATATCAATCGCTGGCACTAAAAGGCATTCAACATCTGCTGGACAATTTAACGGCCGCTGGAAAACTCGAGCACTTGGCTTTGGTGGCGTTCAGCACGGTTTGTGAATTGAAAGTCGATTTTACGCGGGACTATGATCAGATACGTCAGGCGGTTAAGAAAATTGAGCCGCTGGACAAGGCCTGTTTGCTGACCATGCTGAAAACCTCGGTCAGCCTCATGGCCACATGGGGCACACAGAACCTGCTGCAGCTGGTGGTGTTCACCGACTGCGGTCCGGGCTTTGGCAGCACATCGATTGCTGGCTTCCTGGAGAGCTATGCGGGCAAGGAGGCGGAGCCCGAATACGCTTGGCTAAAGACGCTGGCCAGCTACAATCTGAACTTCATCTGCCTGGGCGTCCATGGCGATGCATATTTCACACGTGGCCTGACGCTGCATCAGCAGCTGCTCGACGCCGCCTCGCTAAAGGGTAAGATTATTCAAATTCAAACATTCGAAATTTACAATCGTGTACGCTTCTAGGTCAGCTCTTCATGACGAAGCCGTTGAAGAACGCTGAGTCCGGGCAGGAGGCCACCTCTGCTGGCAGCCACAAGAGCGAACTGGGTCGCACCGCGCTCTTCGAGCTGATTGAACGCCTCTGCGAGAGCAGCTACAAGTCGACGGAGGTGACACTGAAGTGCGGCCACTATTTTCGCTTGGAGAGCCAAGTGCTTTTGTGGCCGCCACCGGCGCCCTATGAGCAGCCCCAGCTTTATGGTGGCGATCCCACAATCCGGCATATCGATCAGCGCATTGAGGTGTGCGGCTTCCTGGCGCTATCGGACATCGGCTCACCGGCCACACTCAGCCGCCACTGGGTGCTGGCCAAGGTGGAGCGCGAGAAATCAAGTCGACGCTCGGGCGGCCTGGCGGCAGTCGCAAAACCCGCCAAGTTAACGCTGGACACCGGCAATCCGCACTATGAGTTCGAGAAGCTTGAGCAGGATATACGCGACTTTTACATGAAGGACACGAAGGACGCCGAAGAGAGCGGCGACGATGCCGATGTGAGCGTTGTGCTCAAGCACAGCGCCACAACGCCCCAGCAAGCGGAACAGCAAAAGGACAACCTGTGCGTGCTGCTCCATGGCGCACTCAAGCTGGAGAACATGGCCGCACTGGTGCTGCTCGGCGATAAATGGTATGGGTTCATGTATGCCTACACCGATGCCAAGAAGAAGTCCAATTTTATGCTCAACATCTTGCCGCCGGGCTCCAATGTGATACCCTGGCTGGGGGACCTGGCACTGCTCGGGTTTCCCGAGGATTTGGCGCCCGGCGAAACCGCCAGCTTCCCAGTGCGCGCCGAACGGCGCTCCTATTCGCAAAGCAGCGTCGTCTGGATACGGCTGGCCAGCCTGCAGTCCGACGTGCAGAAAGTGCTGCGGCACGCCAAGAAAATGCCCGACAAGACCCAGCACTTCTACAAGGAACTCAATCGCATTCGACGCGCTGCTCTGGCGCTCGGCTTTGTGGAGCTGCTCGAGGCGCTGGCCATGCTCCTAGAGAAGGAGACCGCACAGCTGACGCTGAACGGCATCAGCACCGAGTGCACGCTGCAGCTGCAGCATGCGGCAACTGAGCTGCGCAAGACATCGAACCGTGACATCAAATCCACCATTGTCCCGCTCCAAAAGGCAACCGCTGCGGACAGCACAACGGCTGCTGCACCAGCCCAAGGCGGTTATCTGTACTAGAATTACCATTTAGCTTTAAATACGCTTCTTATTAAATAATTAGGTTATAAAATGATAGTCTTCTGTAATTTAATGACTTTACAACTTTGAATACTTAAAGTTTAAATGTAAAACATTGTTTTTTGTTTTTTTATTTTTGCCCAAAAAAATTCTTTACTTTGGAAACCCTTTTTTTTTAATTTTCAAGTGAGGGGAATAGGGGTTTTTTTTACTCCACTTATTTTTAAAATTAAAAATTTTTGCTTTGTGCATTTTATCGCGATTTTGTGCATTTTATCGATTGCAGGTACCTTATTTCGTATAAAACGAATATTTTAACGTGTTTTTAAGGGGTTTTTCTGGTCTCCCGACCACTCGTAGTGGTGGCCTCCAGATTCTTGGCCCACTTCAGCAGCTCCACAATTGCGGCAGTGCTCGCAAGTTGAAGAGTTCGCATTGTCACTTTACAACACTGGCGATACTTGCCACTGTCGTAATCGAACATTGTTATTTCTGCTTTGACTGGGAGAAACAGCAAAAATCATTCGACTCTAGCATTGGCTGGCAGTTGGATCAAATTTATTTTATTATTTTAGGCTTAGCCGCGCGCTAGTCTTCGTATACTTGTGTATCTGGTCAATGCAATTAAATTTGTGACCAAACTAACGGACATCCAGCAAAAATGGTCGGTCTTGACATACCAAAGGATCGTGGGGAGGAGGACAATTTTAAGCCGCCAGTTATCGACCATCCGCACATGGTAGAGCAAGATGACAGCGACGACTCCGACGACGAGGCGGACCCAACAGCTACTAATATTAATTTGGAAACAGCTGATGTCGATTTAATGACAGCTGGCGATCCAAATTTGCCAGCAATCGAAAGTTCCGATACGGAAACTGAGCGTCAAGTGCGGATCGAGCCTAGCTTGTAGCTTGTTGTAGGTAAGTCCGAGCATTGAAAGAAAGCTAAACCACAATTTAACAATCTCTCTCCCAGATAAACCAGATACAACTCAAGAATCTCTCCAAGTGCCCAATGCAACAGTGCCCGACTGGGCCGAGTTTGTTGCCCGGGAAGCGCTGGATGCATAAGCTGGTAAAGCTCATTCAAACCCGGAAGGCGGCAACAGCAATAACTGCTCCGAAGCAGGCCAATAAAAATCTGGATGTGCAGTAGATGGGTTAAGCGAAATATATTTATTAAATATATTTCTTAAAAATAAATGCGCCAATTCTTAAAAGACGGCGCTTGTCCCACCAAATCTTGTTAAAGTTCTTATCATGCGGCGTGTTTATCAGCTCGCACAGCTTGTCCATTATATAGTCGTTGGACACAGCCTGAGCGAAGATCCCCTGGCCGCATGACTCACCTCCGGCTGTGCTCGCATGAATCACCTATCTGCGATATGATTACGTTCAAGTAGAATGTGGCAAGCGCTATTTGAAAATTGACGCTGCCCGCGCGTTTTCCACTAGCTAGCTCGATTGTCTGCGGCAGCGGCGCCTCAATCTCCTTGCGTCCCACAGCATGGGTAGTTCACATTACAAGGATTTTTTTTCGTCCCTCTTACTTGTTTTGCAACTTTTTTTCTTTCATGTTTTTCTTATGGGCAATAAAACTACTTTCCGCTCTTTTGCGAACAAAGTAACAGCAAGTTATAGAGTTCGTATTGTCATTTTACAGCACTGGCGGTGTTCGCCACTATCGTTATCGACTTATCGAACATTGTTATTTACGTTTTGACTGACAGTAACAGCAATAATGGGCGGTCCTGAATTACCAACAGATCCTGTGGAGGAGCACAATTTTCAGGCGCCAGTCATCGAGCATCCGCACATCGGAGAACAGAGCGATGACAGCGACGACTCCGATGCCTACGACGGCTATCAACCGCTCGCCACGGACGCTGACGAGGCGGCCGCAATAGCTAATAATATTAATGTTGAATCAGCCGCTGAGTCAAATGGTCGTGAGGAGGGCGCCGATGAGGATGTCGACTTGATGACGGCTGAGGTGACACACGGCGATCCGAATTTGCCCACAATCGAAAGTGCCGATACGGAAATCGAGCGTCAAGTGTGGAACGAGCCAAGGCCGCAGGAGCTGCAATTGGAGCTGGACACAACGCGCACCGAGCAGGTAAGTCCGAGCATGGCAAGAAAACGAAACAACAACTAAACAATCTCTCTCCCAGATACTTAAGGCCATGTCGAAGATAACGCTGCCCAATGCAACAGTGCCCGACTGGGCCAAGGGTGTGCCCGAGGAGCGCTGGAAGCACGAGCTGCTGGAGCGCATTCAAACCAGGAAGGCGGCCCCAGCAACTAGTACGACAACAAATTCGGAGGATTGATGCACACATCTCTTGTATAATAGATAGGTTAAGCGAAATATATTTATTAAATTATGCTCTCAACACGACACACTCCAAATGTATAAAATTTAAAAATAAATGCGCCAGTTCTTAGAAGGCGGCGAGTAGCGCTTGGCCCACCAAATTGATCTTGGTGAAGTTCTCATCCTGCGGTGTGTTTGTCAGCTCGCGCAGCTTGTCCATCACATAGTCGACGGAGACAACCTGAGCGATGGTCTCCTGGCCGCACGTCGTGGTGGTCAGATTGCCAATGGCCTGCATGGAACGGTACCAGGCCTCCAGATCCTTGGCCCACTTCAGCAGCTCCACGATTCCGGCTGTGGTCGCATGACACACCTCCGGCCGGGCCACGCCCACTGTCTGCGATATGGTCACGTTCAGGTAGAACGTGGCAATCGCTATCTGCAAATTGGCGCTGCCCGCGCGTATTCCACTAACCAGCTCGATAATCTGCGGCAGCTGCGCCTCGATCTCCTTGCGTCCCACGGCGTGGGTGAGCGCGTTGGCCAAACAACGGCAGGTCATTAGCTGATTGGCGGCCGCACCGCTCAGCTGCGGCACCACGCCGCTCAAGAAATTGTGGCTGTTGTGCAGCAGACTGAAGACGGCCTCGTTGCGCACCGCCAGCCGCAGTACGTCGAGCACCGGGAAGAGCATGCCTGCCGGCCATTTGAGCAGCATCATCAGTGCCTCCAATGCCGTGGGATCGAGTTCAGGTGTCTTCTCTGTCAGCCGGATGACGGCGAGCAAAACTTCATCGCCCACTTTGCCCTCGGCGCTTGATAGCTTATTATTAAACTCCCTGAAAGAGGCAAATAAAATTGGCATTAGTTTATAAATCTACAAATTAATTAAATGGAGATTTTTACCATTTTACAAATCTTTATACTCTAATATAAATTAATAAAGAAAAGTAAAACGTAAAAGAACAAGGAACTTATTCTTGGAATTTTGGCAAATTTGTAAGCCAAGTATAATCATTAAATAAATTGTTTTTTAATTAAAACAAAGGTAAAATAAACTGTCAATAATATGGTTCACGAATCCAGGTTTAGGTTCAAACCTTGGTTGGTAACATTTTAAAAAATTTAAAAGAAATAATATGTAAAACATAAATAATCATTTTCTAAAACTAAATACTTTAAGAGTTCGGCTCGGGTTATGTTTGGTTTATGATTTCAAAAAATACAAATTTGAGGTTCGAGCCAGTTCGGTTCAAAGTCGGGTTGGGCAATAATAAAATAGTTTAAATTAACTGCTTACTAAAAAAGGTTTACGAAAATGTCATATTGAAATCTTTTGAATCGATAAAAGTAGTTCTTAACTATATAAAATTCTATTTACAATATATGTAAAATACAAGAATATTGAAATCTTTCGAAACGATCTCTTAAAAAAATACTTTAAAAAGTTTATATGATATATTCAGATATATCTGTTTCTAAAGACCCTAGCGGTTTTAAAATTTTCATTCAAATACCCTATTAGCTAATTGACTAGACTTGACTACGCCTCTGGCCTGCTTTCCTCTGCTGGCCTTACTCACTTCATCTTCTCCAGCACCTTGTTGGCATCGCAGGTTTCGAAAGTGCGATAGGTGTTCACCGGGAAGTGTTTATCGCTGCCGTGCACAAAATTGACATTGACGCTGGACTGGGCATTGCTGCTGGCCGTGGAGTAGCTGGAGGCGCCGGTATACGGGTCCATGTTGCCGCCGCTGGACACATTCGTATTGCTGGATCCGGGCACATAGCGTGAGCCGCCCGTAAACGGATCCTGGTAGCCACTGCAACAAAAAACTCAAACTTACAAAATCTTCTAAAGAGGATTAAACCCAATTTATACATACGTCGGAGCTTGTGTTGTTGCAGCGGGCGCATTGTCTGCATTTTTCACAATGAAATTGGCCACTTGATCGAGATACGCCTGGGGCAGATTGTTGCGATGGATGAACGATTGGGCGGCTTGCCAAGGATCCTCACCGCGGTTGTAGGGCAATTTGATGGGCGGCTCCGTATCGGAGATGTCTACATTGAACACATAATCGTACTCCTTGCCCTCGTGCAGCTTCTTGCCGGAGGTGGCCTGTGTGCCTCCCGTGGCGCCGGTCACATCGCCCACCAGACTCCATTTGCCCAGTTCCCACACGTAGCACTTGACCGACCCATCCACATGACGCACCATTTTCGTTTGACCCTCGCGCGTTCCATTGGACAACAAAGCCTCCGGACCGGCCAGGCTGGAAAATAAAGTGGAGAACACAGTTAGCAAATCGATTTTGGCCCAGCTCCAGGCGGAAACCTACTCCGTCTTCTTGACGCCGCCAATTTCCTCGCTCAGCTGCGACTTGTGCGTCGCCACGGCCATGTCAAAGACGCGTCTCACGCTTTCTGGAGCCTGGCGCGCCGGCTCCTGGCTGAAAACGCGCACCACGCCGTCGCTGCAGCCGGTGACAATGTCGCCGTTGCGCAGACAGGCGACGGACCACACCGAAATCGCCGGGTGCAGAATGGGTGCGCCCAGCTGGTCGCCGGTGATCACATTCCACATGCGCAGCGTGCCATCCTCGCCGCAGCTGACCACGATGTGTTCGCCCAGCGCCCGGTTGCGTGCCATCGCATAAATATAGTTGGTGTGACCGCTCAGCTCTCGGACACACTCGCCCTCCTCGTTCCAGAAGCGCAGCACGGCATCGTTGCCACAGGACAGCAGCGAGTTGGCGGGCAGCGGCACCAGGGCGCGCACACAGTCCGTGTGACCTTTGAGCAGGCGCAGCTTCTCGCCGCGCGAGTTCCAGTAGTAGATGCACTTGTCGGCGCCGCCGGTCACATACTGCTCCTGGCCGGGCAGCGTGGCAACAGCCCAAACGGCCGCCTCGTGACCCTCCAGCTTGACGAACGTCACATCGCCCGTCTCGCTGACGGTCCACACACGCGCCGTCTTATCCCAGCTGCCGCTGATCAGGCTGCGCGACCTGAGACCCGCGGCCAGCGTGCAAACTGTCGCGTCGTGTCCTTTAAGGCTTAACAGCGGCACAAACGCATCCGCCTGGTAGATGCATATGGTGGCGTCGTTGCTGGCCGTGCATATCCACTGCTCCGACTCCAGATAGTAGATGTACGAGATGAAGTTCTTGTGATCCTGCAGAGTGACGCTCTCCATGTACTCGTTGCTGGCACAAAAATAAACAACCTTTGAGTATGTCAAATACAACAAATTCTTTGTCTCGCTACACACCCCATGGGCTTCCATAGTTTTGTGCTTTTGTCACGCGAACCGGACAGTATTAGCTGGCCACCGTCTGGGGCGTTGCCGCCGGCGGCCACGGCGCGCACGTCCAGGCTGTGGCCGAGCAGCTCGCAGCTAATCTTGTAGTTGTCCAGCGTTGGTTCCATTTTCGCTATCGACTGACTTTGCAACTTTTCGCCGGCTTTTTTTAGCGAATAGTATTTTTGATAGAGGTGAGAGTAACTGAATATCGATATCTGTAACATTTAAAATTGTGTGCACAATAAGATTTCCATTTGAGCCCGGTACGCAGAGCGTTTTCAAAATAACAAAAATGTGCCGGAATCTGTTTGGTATTCAATTTTTTTTCTACACCTTATTGTACACATTTTGTTTAAGTTAAGTTAAGTTCACAAAGATATATTATCGCAAATCAGCTGACAACGAATCAATGTTTCAGCTTTTTGATATAAACAGTATCTGCATTTTGCTTGGCATGTCGCAGCATCTGATTAACAGTATACTATGCTTGTGTCGCTTACGTGCCGCTGTTTACGTTACGCAAGTTACGTTTGTAAACACAAAAGCAAAATAAGACATTTCAATACTTATATTATTGCAAATAATTGATATTGAATCAATTAAACAGCAGCCATCAGTTGTGTAGAAATGCAGGCAGCCGGCGCCAGTATCCGAGTGCCCGTCGGGCGCTTTGCACGCCGTTTGCTGGCCAGTCGCAAGTTCGCCGATGCTGCAACGGAGTCGAGTGGAAAACAAACAGCGACGCCTTCGATTGCGTCTCAGCCGTGCGGAAAAATGAGCGCCTGGCAGCTGCACAGCTACGGCGGCATCGAGGAGCTGCAGCTGTCCGACAAGCTGAAGCTGCCGGCAATCCGCAGCTCCGAGGAGTGCTTGGTGCGTGTCCGCACCACGGCCGTGAATCCCATTGACCTGGCCATGCTCGGCGGCTACGGATCGACGCTGCTGCATCAGGTGCGCTGCCAGGCCAGCGATGATATTGACTTCCCGCTGACGCTGGGCCGCGAGTTCTGCGGCCAGCTGGTGCAGAAGGGCATGGGCGTGGGCAACGAGGAGCAACTGCGTCTGGGCGGTCGGGTGTGGGGCGTGGTGCCCCTCCAGAATGCCAGAGGCGCCCATGCCGAGTACGTCGTGGTGCCCGCGTCTTGTGTACGTCACAGCCAGATTTCACTGCCTTCGAATAACTTGTAATATCTCTCCCGCAGCTCGCGCCGGCTCCAAGCGAACTGGACGACAGCGAGGCCACCAGCGTGCTCTACGCGGGCCTGACCGCCTGGTCGGGCATGTACATAACTGGCGGCCTGGGCGGGCCATGTGGCGCCGCCTCAGCAGCCGGCGGTGGCGCCAACAAGCGTGTCCTGGTGCTCGGCGGATCCGGCAGCGTGGGATCCCTGGCCATACAGATACTCAAGTCGCAGGGCGCTCAGGTGCTGGCCACGTGCAGTGAGAGCGCCGTGGAAATGGTGCGCCGCCTGGGCACAGACTGCGTGGTGGACTACACGAAGCCCGACGCCGGCGAGCAGCTGCGCACCTATGCGCCCTACGACATTGTCCTGGACTGCGCCGGGCAGGGCGGCCAGCACGCTGCGGACTTGCCGTACGACTTTGGCCAGTACATCACATTCAATTCGCCGCTGCTGGCCAACATGGACAAGCAGGGCCTGTGCCTGGGCGCCCTCCAGAACGTCTCCGACCTGGTGCAGACCAATGTGCGCACTGTCACCCAGCGGGGTGGGGGAGTGGTCAAGTGGGGCTTTTTCTATCCGGCGGCGCATGGCATTCAGTTCCTGCAGCGTTTGGTCGAGCGTCGCAAGGTGCGTCAGTTTGCTTTTGTGTCATATATAAGACTTATTGTCATTTGTATTTGCAGCTAATTCCGCAAATCGACAGCACTTTTGATTTTAAGGATATGCCAAAGGCTTTCGAGCGCCTTAAGTGCGGCCATATGCGTGGCAAAATTGTGGTAAAGCTGTGAGACTGAACGTTTATATTGTTATGGATGCTAGTGAACTTGTTTAAAACAAAATAAAGTTATAATTTGTCTTACAAACATCATTAAACATTTTTTAAATTTTTACATTTTCAAATTATTGCTCACAGTTACGCAACAGTTGAGGCTAAACTTATCGATAGCTTTTGTAATCAACTATCTGATAACTTATCGACCGGCCCGTTTCGTGAGTTACGCAGCTTTTTGGCTCAAGTATTAAGCAAATCACAAAATTGTGCACTTTATTATTAATAATTGTATAAATTTACTTCATTTAATCCAAATATGACAAAACAAGTTTAAGATCTAAAAAAGTGTTAAATGAAAGCAGCAAACAAAGTAAATGGCAAATGACCTGCCGGTTCTTATTTATGTATTAATTAAATGCGGTTTTTGTGTTTGTTTTTTGTTCTACGCAGTTCTACAAGTGTCAGCTATAAATTTAAAGTAAAAGTTAACTTTTGTTCGAATCGAAAAGCCTTAAAACCAAGTTTTTCTTATTTTTTAACAATTGTAAATTATAAATAAACCAATACATATGCACCGCCGGCAAAAACAGAGAACGCGTTTTTTGAGCAAGTGCGCTCAGAGAGCACACAGCGGCGAAGGCTAGAGTTGTCAGCTGTTTGAAAGCGGTCTTTGTTTTGGTACCATTCGCAAAATCGTATAACTTAATGTTTTTTTTGTCAATGAGTAATTTGAAAGATAAAAGAAAAAGAAATAAAATTGTTTGTCCAATTTGAGGACTTAAGCACTTGTGTAACCATTTTAACAATAAGAAAGTTTAATTTTGTACCAAAGCGCTCTCAAGGCGCACACTCGCCCGCCCATCGGGAGTACGACGGAACTGTGGCAATAGAACGGCAGCACATGTTATTTCAATTCGTTTGCTTACACAGGCTGAAACCGAAGGCTCGTAAAGCCTGAGAGTGCAGGAGAGAAACAAAAACAAAATTTGCTGCGATTCATGTTCAGCAACATGCGCAAACTGAAGCAACATGCGCCGCAACATAATGTACCACTGCATTTGTTTGCATGTTTCCAAGCGTATTATGTTGCAAAGCAAAAGGGTCGCTATGCCAGAGTGCTGCTCTCGGTGCGTAGCAGCATGTGTCTAAACATGTATCGGCGCCAGCATGTGTGCCGTTGTACTTTACTGAAATGATACTCCGCTTGAGTTGTCGTTACGTCGTCGAGAGAGTCGCGTGTTCATGTGTCGCGTCCGCGTTCGTGTTCCCATGTCTGTTGTTGCCACGGGCTTTGTCTGGTCGCAATGCAGCAGAAGCAGCAGCAGCAGTTCTGACTGACAACAGATAAACAAATCGCTGCCGCCAAGTGTATGTTGAAAGTGCCGTTCATTTATCATACGGTAAATGCTAGTCCCGTTAATCAATTGCTTTACTTAAAGCGTTTTGTTGTGTTGTTCGTGTGTGTGTGTGTGTGTGATTATGTGTTGCTAAACAATAATAATAAAGCAATCAATTGGCACAAATTGTGTTGAATTTAAATTGCGTAAAATTTAAAAAAATTCAAAAAATCAAGATACAAGTGCCAAAACCGCAAAACATAAAAGCGGCAAAAACAAATAGAAAAACACACATTTTGGTTAATTTTTTCAGATATTTTTCATTGATTTTTCTACTGGCGCACACACCTCCCGCTGCCGCTAGAAAGAGAGAGAGTGGGAGAGAGAGCAAGAACGCGAACGAGAGAGGGGGAGAGAGCAATAGCGAGAGAGCGTTGCCATGCCGCCTATGTTTTGTGTACATTTGGCATTGGAACACATTGTGACCCTGTATGTGTGTGTGTGTGTGTGTGTGTATTTGCGGATTATCCTTTTTTATATATTTTGTTTATTTTCAAGTGCCTGTTTCCATTTTGTTGCGCATATTTTGTGCTACCCATTCGTTTCGCTGCATTTCATTCTCGCGGCGTTTCAACACAATAGATTGCGTGTGTGTGAGTTTTGGCAGCTGCCCTATGTAAATTGCTCTCAGTGTTGCTCGCTCTTCGTTTTACCCCCCTCGTATTTTGAACTCTGCTTTGCTCGGCCATTCGCATCGTAGCTGGCGCCGCTCGCTAACTCACTCTCTCTCTCTCTCTCTCTCTCTCTCTCTATCTTGGTCTCTCTCGCTCTCCATTGCACATCTTTCGCCTGGCGCTGGCTGCAGTCGTTGTCCTTTGGCCGTGCGCTGCGCGTTGCCAACCAATTTGCCGTGTGTGTTGTCATTGTCATAATAAGAAATTGCCAGCAAATGTTTTTGTGTTTAACTTTCGGTAAAATGTGAAAATTTTTAATAAATGTAATTCTTACAGAGCTTTCCCAGGATCGATTAACAAAAAAACATACGAACATTAACAATTTTAAATAAAACAAAGGAAAAAAACAACTTGAAAATCGTCATGAGGCGTTTGCATTGATCAAATTTTAGTGTTGCATACTTTTCGCGTCGCGTTTCACTTGTTTTTCTGTCGTCTAACCGTTAATCAAACGTTAATTAACTGTATATCCCTGTCTGTCTCTGTGTGTGTGTTTGTGTATATTTTATACTGCTCTCTGTACATATGTACAATATTAATCGTCACCTTCATCATCATCATCGTCGTTGTTGTTGTTGTTATTTACTCGGCTATAAAGTAAAAATATAAAAAATTTGTGTTCTTTGGTGTTGTCTCGTGTAAGTGTCTTTAATTTGTTCAATTACGATAAGCGATCTGCAAAGAGCAAACGCATTCACAACATTTATCGATATCAATTATCGATATGGCAAATGTTCATTTGTGCGCGCATCAATTTGAATGTCAACTGTCCGAGCAATCGTATCCCCAACATCAACAACAACAAACCCAACAGCAAGAGGAAGAAACGGCTGGAAACGCCTAGCAGCTGAAATTGTCCTTATCCAAAATTCCCATTGCGGAAAACCAATCGGTTTTGATTTGATGCAAAAGTTCACAACATTGTTGAACACTTGAAAAGGTAAGCTGACACAAAGTGTATAATTGATTTTTGTTGAAGATTTAAAATTCAGAAACCCATATTAGTTTTAAACTGCCCTAAATCCTAATCTTTTTTTTATTAATTTTATGTTGATAGAGATTTTATAAATCTTTAAGGCACTGATATTTTTGTTAATAAAAAATTTTGTGTTTTGGGAAAGCTCTGCTTAAAGAAAATATTGTTTAAACTTGAAAAGCTGAGGTTTAATAGCATCTGAAAATAAACTTAACTTAAATTGGCTCTATTTCGTTAATTCGCTTAAATGTGCATTAAATATCGATATTATAGCGTCTGTCCTTTAATAAATATAATTGCATTTTATTGTATAGGGAAATCATGTTTTTATTTTAGACTTAAAATTAAACTAATATTTTTTTAAACAATAATTTCGATCCACAAAAAATATATACATATATATATATATTTAATATATATTTGGGAGGAGCGTTTCAGACTGTGAATGATTGATTTTTATGATGTTATAATATAATTAAATTACCATAAAAACTCAAAGAAGGGAAGGGAATAGAATAAGATAAAGAGAAAAACATTTTCAGTTGCAACCGGTTTGTGTTCATCATCAAAAATGTTGACAAACAGTGTTTGTCAAACGAAATTGATCATAAAATGAGATAAAGAGGAGAGGCTCGTATCTTAAAGATATTTTATGAACTGCATTTGCATAGCGAAGCAGTCAACTGTGAAATCAGTTAACTAATTTAGACATAAAGACAAACGAAATTACATGCATAACAGATAAGAAAAGCGAGCCGCCAAACCTGAAATCAGGCATCAGGTCGAAACACAATCTGTTGATTGGAATCGATGCGGTGGAGATATATTTTTTCGCTGAGCATGCTGTTTCAGATACAGATACAGTATTGAGAATGGCGACTGGAAGTGTGCATACTTCCAGTTTTATCTGCATCTTTTAATGACTTCGCAAGCGGCGTTTGCTTTTGTTTCTTACTGTGGTCCGAAATGTGCGGGCAGCATGTTTTTTTTTTCTTCTCGTTGTTTACATTTCAAATGGAAAAACGTTCTGGCGGTTACCAGATGTGCGTATGCATGTATGTGTGTGTGGCAAGATACGTCTCGCCGTTCTCGAAGTCCGCAAAATGCATTTTACTATTTTGGTCAACTACTTGGGCACAACGTCTGCCTGAAGTCCAATCTAATGAGGCAAAATGCTGTCGTGCGTCACTTGTGAGACTAGGCAAATATCGAGACGACTTTCGAAATCATTATCCAACTTGTCGGTGCCTCTATCTCTCACTGCCTGTATCTGCATTTGTCTCGCCATTTCGTGTGTGTGTTTTTTGTAAGGACACAACGTGCCGCAAATAAAGATAGCCTCTTCCCTAAGTTGTAGAAAAAAAACAAGAGAGACCAAAGCAAAACCAGAAACACAATCAGAGAGACGTCAGCAGCACAAAACGTCACGTTCAGCGTCACATTTGAAATTCCAATATCCTGAATATCCTGGACACGCGTCTCGCTCTTTAGCCAATTAATGAGGCTTCGCTGTAAAAGTGCACTTAAGTCTGTTTACAGATGATTAGGAACATCTCCAACATTATTACGTATAAGTCACTTTTAATTTTAAGTAGTTATTTAATGAATGAATTTTTAATTCAGTTAATATAATTATTCCAAGTTGAAAATAAAAATAAAAATTCTTGATTTTTTTTGTCTCTTTAACAATTAGACCTTAATATTGCAAAGAGATGAAATAAATTAACAAAAAGCTACTTCTTAAAGTTGATCGGTTAAAAAATTATAAATTTTTTTCCACACTTTTGCAAGGAAGTTATCTAACGTTTAAAAAGTGGCAAGTGGAAATCGGTTAAATCGCCCAACTAGACTATGAAAACAAGGAGTTAGCTTTTAATAATTGCTTTGATAATTGGCCAGTAAATGCCGCATAGGGGCAGCCCAATGTGCATTCTGTTGCAGCATTATCTTCCAAGTCTGCCAAACAAACTAACAGTAAAAGCAACGAATGTTGTTGCCTCCTACGGGGCGCTCATTCCTCGCCTCCCTTTGGCGTCTGAGCTGTCTTTGCCCAAGTGCGAGTATCTAAGCTATGTATCTCTAAGTATAACCAAAGAAGCCCGTATGTTTTGTATTATGTTACACAAATATTTAAGCTGCCTTAAGTAGATACAGCGAAACGCGTTTAAGATATACAAATAGAATAGACAGAAAAACCAGCAACGAATGAAAAGCGAGGAAAAGCGCTGCAGCAACAAAAGCAACAACTGAATGAAAAGTTACATTAAACTTGCGCCTGGCTCTCATGTGTGTGTGTGTGTGTGTGTCAGTGTGTGTGTGAGTGTGTGTGTGTGTGTGTGTGCGGGTGCCCAGTAGGAGGCAAAAGTCGTGAAAGAAGTTATCACTACTCAAGATATATGCATACATTTATACATATATATATGTATATATCTAAATATATATGTGTTTGTGTATTTGTGCACATGCCTTTACTGGCTTTGGCCCGGAACTTGAACGGGTCTTAGTTTTTATGTGCTATTTGTATAAGTTGTCTGCCGATGCTCTGTTTTTCTATTGATACGCATATCGTTTGCCATTTGCTAGCTACTCTCCCACCCACTCACCTAGTCGACACAATTCGGTTCAATTCAATTTCTACGATTTCATCTTGGCAAAAAGTCTTTGGCCCAAACGTTTGTTAGCCACTTGGCTGCAGCCTTTTGGCCTGGCCATGACTGCAGGCGGGGGCAGAAAACGAACGAAAAGTTGAAAACAACTTAGATGTTCTCTAGCCGATAGTACTCTACTGGGAGTTACCCTGTAAAATTTGTAAATTTGTCAAATCATATATATATAATTCTTTGTATAATCTTGAATGATGTGGGATAAGTATCTAAATATATATATATATATTTTTGATAAAAATCAAAAAACAAAATCAACAAGAAAAATGTATTCTGCTTCCAAATGGATTTCATAATGTCAAATATAACAAATACTTAAATATACCCTTTATTAAATATGTGAAAGGTATTTTATATAACAAAAAAAATGACAGCCAACCTGCATCCATGAGATACATTTTCTCTATGCAAGCTCACATGGCATTTAAATTCTAATAAATTCATGAATTATTTTGCATGCTATTAGATGCTATTCCGTTTTAGGCCTGTCTAGGAATCTACACTCATTGTTGTTGTTGTTTTTGTTCTTATAATCCCCACTAATACGCAGCACTGTTATTCTGGACTGAATTTATAGGCAACAGCAACGAAAGAAAAATATAAATAAATAAGAATCGATTGCTTTTTAGTCCGCCTGCCTCGTGGGCGTTTTTAATCAAGATACACGAACCTCGACTGCCACCGACTGTCCCTCTGCTCTAAAATATTATTGTTATTTGTTTATGCTGCTCTGCAGTCGGCACAGATAACGCCACATTTGAGTTAGATTTCGAGCTGCTGCTGGACCATCTCGTAGATAGTTATTCCTGGATTTATGTGCCTTTAACATTTTTATTTCAATTACCGAAATGGGCATTTCCAGTGGCCTTATTGGCTGGCGAGATTCAGTAAGATTCCCTCAGGGTAGAAATAGCTTGCAATTCAAGAATTATTTGCTGTCGAATTTAGGATTTTGGTACATTTATTTTAATATTTCATACGACTTATGTTTATCTGATCTTTAGCTACTTTTAGGGAAAACAGTTTGATTTGTAATGTGTTTATTGCTACTATAAACAGGTAATAGTTGAATAATAGCTATTACTTATTTTTTTTTTCAAGAAAGGTGAAAATTAAGACAAATTCTATTTTGATATAACAATTTCAACTCATTGATTCAATTCATTTCAAAAATAGACTTATGTAAAATTTTGAATAATTCAATTTTCTAATTTTCTCGTATTACAAGTATTTATACCATCAATAGGCCGACGAAAATCTAGATATTGATCAAATTTACCAGCAGTTGTCGTCAGCATTTACCTGAAGCCCCAACAGGACGACGTGTGTGGCAGGTGGCGGCGCCTTCATTAGTTTAATTATAATCATTTTTACTTGTCGAGCCAACGAAATGCCAAAAATCAACAACAAAACAGAACAAGCAATAAAGCCGAAGGCATAATGGCCAACAGACAGGCAATAGGTATACGAGAAAAGAAAATTTATATATACACACTATATATATATAGCATGTGTATGCGGCTCATTTGACAGTGACCAAATTAAGCTGCAAGTGGCTGACTGCCCAAAAATGATTGATTTAATGAGGCTATCATTGACACTTTGCACGACCACACCCAGTCCAGATTAGGCAAGGGGTCTATTCGAAGCAAAAATAAAGGCGAGACCTTGAAGTAGGGTTTTTTTTTTTTCATTTGGGAGCGTGTCCGGAATGTCAAAAAAGGATCTTTGTGAATGCCGGAAATTTCTTGGAAATTAGAAATAAAATTATAATGAAAAAAGTACATTATAATTAAATGCCAGCTTTTGATAAATAACAAAATATGTTCTACGAAAACAAATTTAATTTGTACAAATAATTCAGTTGATGTGCTATATATTATATAATATTTCGTTCTATTCGCAATGCACCTCTATACAATTTATTATTATTTTAAATTAACTATTTACGATAAATATAATACAGTTAAATGGCCTCTAAATATACATGACAAAGTTTACGCACACGAACTTTTCGGATTGGCCACACAATTTGTACTTGCGCCTAGTTTGGGGCTTTTCGATCCAGTTTATTATGCCATAAACAATTAGGCGAAAAAGTTGCTTGTCCTTGCGTGGCGGGAAACCATTAAATAACACGCAAGTGGCCAGTTCAGAGGCCCCAACGCCCTTCCAAAAAAAACCCCATTGATTCTAACAAATGTACAAAACAAATTGTGGACATCTATTGAAATTGAACAATAAACACTTTGGTCTCATGTGTGCGTGAATATGTGGGTGCGAACTGTAGGTAAATTGAGGGTAACACGAAAGTTATAAATTTCTATCATTCTTGACAGAATAAAATAACTTTTTACTTCTTTACATCAATTTCGCTCCAAACAAAGGAATGAATTTACATGTTAATTTTGTAATAAACAATAACTTTACATTTTTCTTTTGAATAATAAAACTTAACAAAAAATACTGTTAAGCCATTAAAATTCAACATTTTATTCGTGCTATTCGCACTGATTTAATTCGAGCGAAAACACATTTTACATAGCTGATCCGATTATATCATAAAACTTGCGCACCATTTGAGAGTCCAAATGCATGAAGTTAATATGTAAAATGCAGCAGGCTAAACTCGACAAAAAAATAAATTACAGTGTATTCATAATTCGTAAAAACTATAAATTATAATATCAATAAATGGAAAAAAATTACACTAGATAAAAATAATACTTGCATAAAATAAATGGCATAAAAATATGTATAACGAAAATAGAATGGAAAAAATGCAAACATTGAATTTTTAATTGCTGGAAATTTGTGTTCTCTGGATTTTTACGGTTTTTATTGCAATGTTTATATATAATATATTTATATATTATATAGCATTCGAGCACACATTCATAGAAATGTATATGTATATAAAAATATCTGCTTCGCAAGCGTTAGGTGTATTTGTGCATTTAAATTTATTTATTTTCAGCCTTTTTATTACACATTTTCTGCTCTTGCCGCAGGGACATTCAAATTATTAACTGCTTTTCATTTGCGGCGATTTTTTCTTGTTTATTTTTAAAATTTTTTCTTGTTTAGGGAAAAAGCGTCATGCAAAGTTTATACGTGCACGAAATATTGTATGAAATCTAAATTGTTCGTGTTGAAATCATTGCTGTACACATACATATACATATATATAAACATACCCATACATATATGCATGCTGATGTTCAAATACATTTTAATGTACAGTGAAATTTTGCACTCACTTTTTAAGGCCGTAGCAAAAGTTGCATTTAACGGTCATTAACATTTATTGTTTGCCAATTTCTCTGTATATACACAAATGCTGAGAGCAATTAAAAGGCTCTTTAAACACAAAAACTTTTAAATATACACGATTTTTTGAATAGTTTTTAATCGGGAAAATTTATTGAATAGTACAAACGTCTTTAATAAAATGTACACGTCATATATGAACTATTTTCATGATTTTTAATAATTAATAGATCTGTTTAAAAAAAACTGCACTTTGCTGTAAATAAATTGCTAATCAATTGAATTAAAAAAAAATACTTATTATATATCAAATCAAATTCCATTAGGGGAATTCAAATAAAATTAAGTCAAATTACAAATGCATGACCAAATTGTGCAATTTCAACTTTCTGCGGTTTCGCTGCTGCTGGCGTAATATATAACACGCAACCCACACACCTGACGGCCATGATGCTTTTGGGCGAGTATGGGGGCGTGGCCGGTGGGCATGGCTATTTTCTGGCCACTTTTGTGTAATTTGTCATTTTAATTTACCGCCTAGATTGTGTTTTTTCGTGTTTAATTAGCAATTCAATGTGTATAAATATTTAATGTTGTTGCTTTTAATGTTTGACTAGTTATCTTGCTGCTTTGTTGTTGTTACAGCATGTAAGCACTTTATTAAAAAATTGGATCTGTTAAATTGATTCAACATAAGTGTTTTTGTTAATCTCTTTTTCCAGCATCCTGTTTTTGTTATAGGCTGCACAATTAACTGCACAGCCAGCTTTGTTGGTCAACAATATGCACTTCCTGCAACTGCTTAAAAATTTTAATTATAATTTAATTAATATTTTAATTACACAGTCTGAGTGCACATGATTTCAGCGAATTTAGATTAAGTGGAAATTTTAATTGGATTTCACATTTGTTAGGTATATGTTTTTTGTAAGAAATACATCACAATAGTTAATGGTGCTCCAGTTTACGAAGCTTGGGTATTAATTCTCATTGACAGTCAAAATGTTTAAATTTAAATTTAAACATTTGATTTTTTGTTTCATGCCATACTACATAAACTTTTCCATGGCCAGTTATGATTTTTCTCCGAACAGAGTATGGATTTGTCGCAACATTCTTAATTATTTTTTTCATAAATAATTAGTATTTCAGCTCTTCATTATAACTAAAAAGTAGGACTGCCCGAAACTTTGAAGTTGGTGAAGTTCTCAAATTCATTAAAACCGGTGAAGGGCATTTGGCCGAAAAAGATCAACGGCCGAACTTTCAATGGGAATGGCTGCAGTGCCCTTGAGAATGAAACGAGACGTATTTTTTCATTTGTCAAAAGCATCATTAAAGGGTGCAACCCCAAAAAAACAAAAAGAAAAAACATTTGTAATATCTGCATAGCGTTCTTTTTGCTGTATTGCTTAAACAACCCCCAAAAACTGTGGGATATTCACATATTTCGTAAAGTGCACTCGTCGCTGAGGCGCGGAATTGAGAAACTGCGACAGCTGTCAAATGGATCAACCCGTCAAAAATTGCCGAACATTTCTGAGCCCTGCGGCAACGCCACCGCATTTAACCCATATGCAACACCTAGGGCTATTTTAGCGCCAAGTAGTACGTGTAATCATGCGATAATTGATTTCAAGTTGAAGTACAAATGTTAATGCTATGAAATGAAATGCAAATTGAAAATGTAAATATTTCTGAAAATCGAACCAGTTGTGCGTGGTTAAGGTAGTCGATCTATTGTGGCCTATTAATTGTATTGCTAGGCTAGTGTAGAGAGATTTTGTGTGTGCACAAAAGTCTTAAATGTTTCCAGATGTTAGATTCCATGCCTCACTCGCCCCTTAATGACCCATTGATCAATGTGTGCCACATGTGGCAATGGGAAATTGAGTGCATGCTGCAGCCAATATCAGCTAATAAAAATAAATTGTGCGAATTTCGTTGACAAACTTGTCAACTTATCAAATTTGTGCGGTTATTGCTGCAATAAGGTAGCCGCCACAAGCCGTGGGGCATGAGAGAAGTGTCGCCATAAAAATCGATAATTTAGCTGGACAACTGAATTTCTTGCACTTCCGTTTTAATATAAGCCAATAAATAGCATATTCGGAGACTTTATTTTATGCACATGATATGGATTTGGATGAGCTAGTTCATAAATTAAAAAATTTTAAAATTAAGGTTAAAATGTATCTGTTTTGTTTCAGTTTTATTGGGACCTTTCTTTTTTATATAAGTAAAGAAAATGTTCTTTATAAATGCAGCTTAATCTCGTATTTCACATTTTTTGATTAAAAAAAAATTATGCGTAATCGTATTTCTTTATGAATGTAGCTTTCTCTCTTATTTCACATTTTTCGATTACGTCATGTATGCCATTTTTCATTACATTTCCTCATTAATTTGCATGCTGTCTATCGGTTTGGTTATGTTTTTTTCCATGCTGTTATCATATTCCGTTGTTTTTTTTTTTCTTCGTTGCCATTATCGAAACCCTTTTTTGTTTTTCCCCTTTATATCGCTGCTTGCTTTGCTTGCGTTATGCAAATAACATTAAAGAAAACAAGTAAGATTGCTCTAGTCGGGACCTCCCGACTAGGAGATACCCTGAACCCAGCATTTAACACATACACACAAACTCTCGGCACTTAATA
>SCDY01000268.1:0-74168 GCA_004143825.1 Drosophila micromelanica
GGGGTCGCAGATGCCTCTTTCTGCCTGTTACATACATTTGCACAAAACCATTATACCCTTTTTTACCCATTTTCAATGGGTTCAGGGTATAAAAATAAAACAAACGGTATTGTTTGTTTAAATTTCTACAACATCTACAATTCAAATGCCTGCACAGTCAAAAAGTAGTTTGCTGCCAAAAGCAAAGATCAAATATAAAAAGCAGAAAATGCCTAATACCATAAAACAGATCAAAACATACTTAAAGCTAATAATCCCAAGAACAAATAAGAAAAAGCAGTGAAATGGAGAGAGGAAGAGAGAGAGAGGGAAATAACAAAGATTTGAAAACAAAGTTGCGAAAATGAGAAGGTCACAAGGAAATGGAGCTAAAATAATTAGTTCGTTGCGAGCGTATCGACAATGCGAACCTCTAGAAAATGGCCACCACAATAGCCAAGGCGATAACCAACAATGAAGCTAATGTACTTTTCTGTATCTCTCTCTCTCACAAATTCTCTCATAGTCATAAAACTTGGGAAAATCCATAGAATCCTGGGGCTCAGCTTGAATTAATCCAACATTTATGTTTATCTTTTTCAGGAATTTCTGTTCTCATTCTTATTATCATCACGTTTGTTCCTGCGACCTCATGAGCTGCTTGGCAAACTGTTGGAGTCGGTAGCCGATGGCAAGTGCTTAGAGACATTGGTTGCCCTTCTGGCCGAGTGGACGCAGAAGTTCCCATACGATTATCGTGACGAGCGCATGATGAATCATGTAAAACATATCGTTGCCAGGTGGGTGAACACTCAAACTAGCTTAAATTGAGGCCTCAGGCAAACCAATTATCCTATTGCAGATGTTCCGATTCACATTTGGAAGTCGTAGTCTCCCAAGTACTAAGTGCCTTACTTAATCGTTTGACTGATTTAGAGAAACACGAGGCCGATTTGCGCGCCTGCCAGACCAACAACGATAAGGTAAACAACCCTTACCTTACCTTAATATCGGTCCAATCAGCAATAACACACGTTGCTGCTCTTTGCCCGTAGCTCGTTGCATCAATGAACTGCCCAACAGCCACTCAATATGCACAAATCTTATGTCGGCTCGAAAAGAAATTGGCCAAGCACATTGGACCAGAGGAGTTTCTGCAGTGCAGCAGCATGGTCCTGTTGGATAAGCAGGTGAGCTAAGAAATACCCTTTAATTTGTACCAAAAACTATATTTTTACGTAAATGCTTAAAATGCTTAATATTATACACAGAAATTAAAACTACCGTACTAAAGTAAGAAAAAAATACTTAAATTCGTACTTAAAATTTTACCACGATTCATACTCTAATTCGTGCTAATACTCTTGAATCAAGTATGAGTCGGGATTAATGTGTCAAATCAAGCCCGGAAATTCTCAAAATAAGCTCGAAGTACTCGATTTTTGTAAGAGAAACTATAGTTTCTTTGAATTCAAACTAGACAGCAAAATAAAATATAATTATTTTATTTCCATATAATTAATACATAATAGTAGTAGTAAGATAGTAAAATAAAATATAATTATTATATTTCCATATAATTAAATACATACATTTATACCATAAAAGTTACGGTATGACACCCTATACATGAATTAATCCAACAAGCTACCCTTTAAGGCCTCTTTACAAGGATATGCAATTAAAATGATGACATGCAGCTTCATTAGCAATGCCCATTGAGTGTACGACTGCATTAAAATAACAAATTGTTTTACCTTTGCTGCTCACACTTGCAGAAGAAATGGGACCAACCTCTCTCATCGGGTGGACCACCGGGTGCCCAGGACCCAAAGAAGACCTGCAATCTGGAAACGTATCTGGACTGGTCGGCACGTCTGCGTCTGTTTGTCTGCAACGAGATACTGCAGGTGAGCTTATATCCACGTCTCTTCACTCTATGTCACGATTCCGTGTCGGCCGAATTAAACGTAACGAATGATGCCTTCGACCCTGCGAATTGAATTAAAGTCCCATGCCTCTCAAATATGCAGAGCAACGTGTCCTTTGATGGACCGACGCATGTGTTTGCATAGTCAAATAGAATGAGCTGGCGTATAATTTATGCTGCTCGTGGTCTGCCCATCGACAGTTTGTCAGTTGGCCGTGTAAGAGACTCGTTAAAGTTTTAGTGAAGTCACGTGGTCCGCATATGCCATTGTGACATCGTCCAACTAACTTCCATAAGCAAACAACATCTAACTACTTAATTTGCAGTGCACCGGAATCGAAGACCGCAGTCGGACAGTGGAGCTCTGGAGCGGTGTGGCCCAGTATTGTCTGCTTGTGGGCAACTACAACAGCGCCACGGCAATCCTGGAATCCCTTGAATCGCCGGCCATAGCCAGGCTTAAAATTACGGTGAGTGTTTGGGATAAAACAATGGGAAATATATCTTTATATAAATGTGTACTATTTACACAAGTCCATTGTTTGAAAGAATTTATTTATAAACTATTTGCTAACAGCTTGTCCCAATTAGTTTTGCTTGAAATGCAAATGTAACTGCACTTGTAAATGAAATATATATGCGTACAGTTTCAGAACACGTTTCAAAACTTGCAACTTTATAATATATAAACTGCCAAACGACCACCCGAAATTTAAAAAAAAAAGACATTAATAAAATAAAAAGTAAGAGATGACCACAGCAGTTTCCTCGTAAATCTTTTTTTTATCAAAGTCGTACATTTTCTTTTTCTTTCTACCGCAAGAGTTTCAATGAATGAAATGAATCTAGTTTTTATAACAATTTTTTTGTAATTAGTTAATGGATGCCCTTTCTATGTGCGAACTCTCGTTTAGCACTTTTCTGTAGAAATTTTGAGAAATTTACTTTCTCAAAACTTTTGATACTTTAAATGCCTTTGTATTATATGTTATTCATTACGCAATGCAGGTGGAATATTTTCCTTTCAACTCGCGTCTTATTTTATTTATTTTTTTATTTGTGAAAAGAGTAAATTGCACAATGCACAAGGAACGAACAAAAAATGTATAGAAAAAATTAAACGGAATTGCATAAATTCACAGACCTATGCAAGGTTTTCGCAGCAGGGCGTGGTTTTTGCATTGTATGGAATTTTTTTCCATATTTTCTGCAGTTGCGTGAAATGTTTATGACTAGGAACGTGGCGATAACCATAAATAAAAAACATAAAAATTGCCCAAAAAAAATGTTGGTACATAAATATTTCTAATTAAAGTCGCATTTTTTTAAAAGTTAGGGTACACAGACAACTTTAATTGATGCAAATGAATAAAATTAAATATTTAGAAAAGATTCTTTGGTGTACGTTCGTTGGCATTTTTGGTAATTATTCTCCCATTTAAGAATATTTAAATTAAAATCTTATCCTTGGCAAAGCCAAATGTCGCACCATAAAAAGCGATAGAAAGCTTAAGCGCAAATTACAGACATAAAACTGGCGCACAAACAAACCCATAAACTTTTACAGCACTTCGAAACAAGGCACGAATAACGCAAATAAAACGAATTAAAGATATTTTCCATGTGGATGGAATATCCACACACACAGACAAACAGACACGCACACATGTATAGGGAAATTGTTAATTTATGCGCGTATATTCATTTTATTACAGTGGAGCAAATTGCAAGTGACATGTCAACAATTGGATTGCATGCAACGACATGCCGAAGGACACGGACACTTATGGCAGAAGCAGGCAATCGTCCTAAATGAGCAACAGCAATGTCTAAAGACTGATAAGCAGCCTAAGGCAGCAATATCATCGATAACAACGGAACACTCATCATCAACATCAACTGCAGCAGGAGTAGAAGCAGCAGCAGCAGCAGCAGCAACAGCAACATCAGCAGCAACAAGAACAACATCCTCACCATCGTCGAACGCCCTGGAAGACTTGAATGAGCAGCCTTCGACAAGTGCCAGTGGGCAGCCAGTTGGCATAACAGGCATTTCCGGTTTCAATGCAATGCCAACATCCACATTGGAGAAGGCAGCGCTGGAGGTGTCAGTGGCTGGCAGTGGCAGCACTGTGGAGGCTGGCACAACCACAGCAACGACAACAACAGCAGCAACTATTTGTGGCAAGCCCAATGATTGGGTTGTTATTCCAGTGTTTGCGGATATTGTTAAATTGGCACTGGCCGAACGAGAAAACTGCATGCAGCGGTGAGTTTGATTTTTTTTTTCATATTATATATTCCACTTTACCTGTCCTTTTTGATTAAATTAAGTTGCAACGGGTAAAAAAAAAACCAACGATAAAACGAATTGCCACGAATCAATTGATTAATATTGCACACACGTCATATTGAATGCATGCACAAATTTACCTAGTGCTGCTTTTATTTAATTAACCACAGAGTGGCAAATATTTTAAAAATATACGAGTAAATGACACGGCTGAAATAATTTTCGTGCGTATTATTCCAGCACTCAAATGACCTTTATTTATTTCAATGGTTTTTTTTTCTTTGTGCATCAATCATTAATAAACATTTACATGCTGTAGATAATTCATTAAAAATGTTGACTAAAAAAAAGTTACATCAAATACTAATACAAAATAAAATTTTCAATAAAATTTAAATTATTCAAAAACATAGAACGTCATTTGCTGCCATTCCCACAATTCAACTAATTGACAAATCCTTTTCATTTTTCGCAACAAAAACTATAAAACACACCTATATGTAATTGCATTTAATGCGGCTTTCACTGAAAAGCCCCATCAACTGTCGAATAAATGAAAAGACTTAAATACAAATCCGCAAGGGCAAATCATTTTTAAATTGAAATTCCAATAAAATGTTATATTTAACACGCCAAAAATTTTATTGCTCACAGCCTTTTTTTTAATTTGCATATGCAATTCACAATCTAAAACTAAAATAAACTCAATTAAAGATATTTAAAAGCCATCAATCTGTCATTTGGATAATTACATTCACTAAAATCCCACCCGTCATGACAATTTATTTGGCCAACCTAACCGTAAACATTTCCCGGCTTGAGCATCACAATATCACAAATCGTACATTCAACGATTCTCAATGACGGAGCGATTTGAAATCAAATGATGCTTGTACATAAATCTCCATTTCAAAGCGCTTATCAAACCCACAATTACCGAGCAGCCGCTGATTTTAATAGCACTGCATGGGGAGAATGAAGCATGCATGCATCGAGAATTGGAGATGGGGATATATTTTATCGTCAAGCGACAGAGTATATCCTGCTAACGGTTTAGCATTTCATAGAATATTTGCAAAACCGTTTCCCCCACTCTTTTGTCCACTTGCAGTTTACCAAATGGCCACATCAATGTGATTGCCTTCGATCGCATGGCGGCCATTGTCGGTGCGTTTACCAAGCACATGCAGGCTATGAAATCGGCACAGGCGCCACCTAGCGGCGAGTACGAGCACTTCTGCAGCCACATGCAGCGAACTACAAAACTTGGCGAAGCGGGTAAGTAATAATATAAGTCAAACTTTGCACTGGGGTCTGCTTATTTTTATTTTTATTTATTTTTTTTTATTTATTTATTTTGTGCACATTTTATTCTTTCCACTTTCCACGTACTTTATCGCATTTTGCGCATTTTTCACTGGCTCAAGTCGGCATTTCAGTGTTTGTTTGTTAGGTGGAAACTTAAAGTGCACCTCGGCCAACTGGCAATGGCTTCAAGTGGCCCGGAAAAGTGCCTGTGTGAATGAGCATATGAGTGCTGTGTGTGTATTTGTGCTACTTACATTTTTTAAATGAAAAGTTAAATGCACTGCAGCTGGCACAGCAGCACTCATTTAGCGAGGCAATTAAAATGAAAACATAGCTCTCTTGTTCAAAATAATTTCAAAGCTAGCACTCACGATTAGTGTTGAGTGCGTGTCGATGAAAAAAAAACTCAAGATGGAAAATGTTTATGTATTCCAAAATCAGAGTTTATTTGAATTCATAGTATTTGTGCTATATGTTATACAAAATTTTCGCTTACACCATTTAAGGTTATATTTTTTTTAATTAGCAAAAATTTAATTAGTGTGTTTATTTTTATTTTTTAACAACATTCACACGCACCCACAGCTACTCACGCTTTCGAGTATGCATTCATTTCGTTTATTACAACTACTTAGCGCGCAGAGCCAAACTATTAACATTAATGCAAGGGAATTGTAAAACACATTTCAGACTCTTTAAGCGTCCAAAGAGTTGTGGTAACCATTATAAAATTCAAGGCAATTATTTTCAATCCCTTTGCATCACTGCAAAGCATTTTGTAGATAATTAATTTAAATGAATAACCGCAGTAAGATGTCAGAAATTTACTTTATGACCACGAAAGGGCGCAAGAAATTTATTCGTAACTGGAATATTTATTTTTATTTTCTTGAGTCTCTTACTTCTTAACAATAACTTATTTTTGTCGCATTACTTTTTTGGGTAAAGTCGTCTACCCCGATTTGAATGTAAATAAAAAGGAAAATTCAAAGAGAGATGCATTTTGTTTTATTAGTTTGAGACTTAAAGAGAACATTTTATTTTAATTATACAGTCTCAGATTAAGAACCTTCACACCTTAATTAATCCTCGGACTCTCGAGCTTCAAGCTTCATCCGACAATCGCTTTAAAAAACATGCACAAGCACTTGTAAGGTTGAAATATATAGAGGAGTCCTTGAGCGCATGCTACTGGGCACTGGAGTAAAACGATTTCGTCATGACAACGTAGACAACAACACCTACAAGAAACAACACCATATGGACTGCTGCCAGACCACGAAAGTTTTTAAATCCTTCTTTGAGCTGTCAGCGCGCTCTGCACATTGAGATATTTTTCACGGAATGTGCGCAAACAAACAGTGCAGCGCGGGGGGCAAGTTGTGCGGTGGCTTGCAACCAACGATGACGACATCAGAAATGAAAGAAAAAAGCCATAGTGCAGAAATAAAAGGTCCACATACACCGAACTCATTATAAACCCAGGAAGCGTAAGATACTTTGAAGGCTTTTGCCGCAGGCGACCAACAACAAAGTCGTAAAAAAAGTTGTCTTTGGTGCAAAAAACGCATCCTGACAACGGCCAAGGAAAAGAATGAAAAGTTATGGCTCAGTCGACAGTTTTTCTTTATGTTTTTTGTATTTTTCATACTTCTTCAAATACCGAAGCCTCAACGGCAACTCAGACTTAACATGTCGCCGAAAAGTTTATTAAAACGCTTGGTGTGCAGCTTAATGTGAGGTAAATTGCAATTTTCGAACTTATAGGTAAGATTTTTTTTATCATTTTACGTCGTTCGTGAAATGTGAATTAACTGTGCGATGAAAATAGTGTTGAAAGACGGAAAAAAAGTTTATCAAACAGTCAAGCAATGTGTTTGAGGTAGAAGGACGAATCAACGTTGGTGGTTACGCATATAAATGGTTTTATCGTGACGCATTTTTAAAGGAAACTTCCTTTCCCTTTTATATATTAAATAGAAGCCAATACATATTTTTGTAAACGAATTGCTAACGTCGTTTATTGCTAAGCCACTTATTTTCCGGTTGTAAGTTTTTTGGACCAACATCACAAAAACTTCTAAATCATTTTTCTTCGAGCCGCACAACTCAGAAGTGTCCTTCAGCTAGGAAATCGCGGTAAGCTTGAAGCCAACGTCAACAACGTGAAATGCAAAAGAAGTCACAAAAAAGTTTTCTGTCACGTTTAATGCGCTTATTGCCTTAATGCTGCTGCCCGTTATAAATAAATATTATTTCGAACAATTTTCTCTTTTAGCCAAGTCATTTACACAACTCTAAAATTACTAAAGTGCATAGAGAACCACTTTGAGGCTTTTATCAATACTTTTTTAATTTTTCTATAATATAACTTATTATTTACTAAAATTAAAAATTTAAAGACACTGATGCAGTGATACAGTACTAAAATAAAGTTCGCAGTCTTTTAGGGGCCCACCTTAAAGTTTAACATAACAAATTAAGCCGAATTTATTTTCTAAATTAGCTTAATAATGCACCTTTGCAACTGCAGATTAAAATCCTTTCATATTAATATTTTGCAGTCTTTGCATTTAAAGTTATCAGAAAATATAAATATTCTAGGTGAACAACAATATCTTTAAATTTAACTTTCACAAATTTAATTACAGTTTTGGTTTAAATATATACCACAATTATAGAAATACAAGCATTGTTATATCAGATTCAAGCAGACGTTTGGGTAACGTTGATATGGCCAAAAGGGGCAAAAGATGCAAGAGACCCTCAGCTGCCACTTGAAAGCAACGTTAGGCCCTTCTCGGGTCCACCCTTTGCCCCGCTCAATGGCGGCCTGTCTCTTGTAGCAACTGTCAGACTGAAGGGCGTTAACGTCGGACGTGCCGGCACACATCCCACACACACACACTCACACACACACACACAAACACTCACACATTCACATTGTTAAATGTCAACCAGTTTTGCCTTATGGAAGGCTGCATGTACTATTGCAAAGGTCTCTGAAAACCAAATGAATTTAGCAAATACCAAGGCTGAACAAAATGAATCAGCACAACGTTGGTGGGGAAAAATGAATAATATGTATTTGCTTAAAGGTCGTCAGCAAATTTCATATGGGAATATTCAAGTATTGTATTCACACTTGTGAAATGCTCTACTAAAATGTATACACCTTCTGATGATTTGTTTGTGTGTTTGGCCGAATGGTAAATTTTCGAAATTTAATGCCAATTTGTATGACAATTTTATGCACACTCACACAAATGTGACGCCAAAGGCAGAAACCATTTAACACTCAGTTGTTGAGGTCAGCACACAGATGGAGAGCCTAAGTTGTATTTTCATTAAAATTATCCAATCAATTTTAGTTCGCTATCCAAAAATGGAAGCCATTATTCATGCAGAGTCTCGCCGGATGCAAAAGCCATAAAGCAAACCGTCCAGAGAATTTCTTGCATTCAGCCACAGGCAGGCCGACTAAAAAGGACATGTAGGTTAAATTGTACAAATTTATTCAACGCATATATTAATGATTGTTATATACATTTTGGGCATTAGAGACATACCTGAGTGCAAGCAACTAAAAATATTAATTTACTGTTCATTATGACTTGCAACTGAAACAAGCCAATTACCTAGCAGCAAGAAAACTTCTTAAAAGTGTTAACTGTGTATATATTTTCCAAGAAAATCCCCATCGATTGGCTTAAATGGACAGATCAAAATTGCAATAGAGAGAACTGCAATTGACAGTCAATATCAACAAGACAATTTTTTCGAAAATTCCTCAATCTGGCTGCGGTCCAAGCTTTACGCTCAAACAGCTTTTCTCAAAAAAGTGGCAAGAAAAAATGTTGAAACTTTATTGTAGTTTCCACAAAACCGCTTGTTAGGCCCAACACTAAAAATATTCGTCAAGAGCACACACAGGATGTGGCATACAATGTACAGGACCAGAGCATCCTAAACAATTCCTCACCGTACAAGCGAGGTGGGCAAATATTTACCCAGGCGACTCTATTAAAACCGAACAAGGAAAAAGTAGACACCCTACTATAACGCTTTAATCCTTTCACAAACAATGGGCACCCATTATTTTTTTTTTTTGTAGCTAGGTCTTCCAAATGTTCGTTCCATGTGTGTGTGCGTGTGTATCTGAGAGTCTGTAATTTTTTGTGCTAGAGCATGCGGGCTCAAATCCTATAAGCACACTACAACAGGAGGGGGGGCAACAGGAGCAGGGACAAGGACAGGATACACAGTGGCATTCTGCGGCAAGTCAAGAGCACATCTGTTGACCGACGCTGACCAACGAGCTGGTGCTTTGCATCATTCTAGAATTTTAATAGTCTCATGGTGTGAATTGGACATGGCTGCCACATCAACACACACAAGCACACACACACAAACACACATGTTCACATACACAGACACAACGCACTCGAGGCACACATATTTTTATTTATTTATTTATGTTTTGCCCATGGCCAGTTTGTTGTTACTTTATTAAACCATGTTTCCTGCTTTTGTTTTCTATTAAAATGTTACAATCCCTTTCTTCTCTCTCGGTTCTACACTTGACCGCAAGTAGACAAGAAATAGGGCACGGGTCAAGCAGCGCGTTCTGACCATTTACTCAACTACTTATGATCTAATGTGGATGCTCTTTTCTATTCTGTTCTATAGGAGATTTCTTTCTGAAAATTCGACAAGTACAGAAAATTTAATATTTAAATTATCTCAAATGTTTCATCTTACTTTCAAATATGAATAAACTAAATTTTATTCGGATATTATTCATAATAGGTGCTTATATTTAATAGGGTTTGAAATGTTGTCTCAATGTTGACATAAGAAAATATCTCATATGTTATAGTGTCTACAATAATTGAAACGTATCTAAGCTCTCGCATAATATTTTATGTGGCAGTTTAAAGGATTTTAAACATTTTCCACGCATCATTAGGATTTAATGCGATATTGTACCGTTTCTTTTTTTCTTGGTTGTGTGTTGAGGGACTATGTGTGTGTTTTTGTGGTAAAATTTGTATTTATTTTAACGATTGGGCTAACAAAATTCATCGTGCTATAAGGTGCTATATAGGCCTTACATATATATATTTAGCATGACTTGTCCTCAACTTTATGCTAGACTCTGCCACTTTTCAAAAATTAAATCATAAGCAATCCATTACATTTTCGTATTGTTTTCTTGTTTACTTATAGAACTCATGATGGCTTCATTCGATTGCGAGGAGCCGAACAATGCAGAGAAGCTAATGTATGATTTAAACTAATTTGATAATAACTGTAAGCGCAATAACATCGCATGGAGGCCATGGAGGCGTACCTCATAGGGCACAGCTGCTGACAGCTTCTGCAAGGTAAACCCAGCGCGATCCTTATTGATCAGGCGTCTCAAGTCGACTCACTTCCTCCCCGTGGGGGCCTCCGGTAACGTTTTGACGAGCATCCGGCTCTTCTTAAAACGGCCAAAGTGAGCGGCGATCATCGTCTCAGATGTTGATGTTGGTGTCCTGGGATAAAAGGCATTCATCTACTTTCAAAGTTTCACCTAGATAAGAGAATCCATGTAAATAGAATGGCTAAAATTAAATTTTGGTTTTATAAATAATACAACTATTACTGTTTATATTCAATAAAATATGATAATAAATATATTAGGTATATATAATACATACTTGAAGGTTCATTTTCAATATTTGCTGAAGGGCAAAACTGAAAATATTTTAAACTTAGCCAGCCTTCAGGCTAGTTGAGCTATTTGCGTGTCTTATAGGAATCGACCCGCAAAAAACGACTGTCGCTAAAATAACGGAATTTACATCCCACACGTCCCCTGCAGCTGCAGTGAAAAGTTTGAGCCGTGCCAAGATGGCAGACAACTTCTTATGTGTGTGAATTTGGAGCAAAAACTAAAAACCGAAAACTGAAAGCCAAGCGCATATCGCAACAAAGCACCAAGTGTCGAAGATGCCAACAGAGGGCAGAGAGCGAGGAGGGGAGCACAAAGTCAACCATAATTCCAAGGACTGAAGCCTGTGCATATGGCAATCTAAGTATGTGTGTGTGTGTGTGTGTGTCAGTAATGTCTTTTGCCAGGCTTTGAATTATGTTACAGTCAGCAGATATTTATGCAGCCTAATGCATTCCATGTAATAGGTTTTAGGGATTTATGGAAAAATGTGGGAAGATGTTCTGCTCGCTGTTTTAAGGGGCTTAGAAAACGAATGCCCTACAATTGGGAACGTTTAAATTAAAATTGTAATTTGGTTTTAATTTAAAATCAATTAAAACGGTTGGGAAAGCAGTTTTAGCCATGAAAATTAACTCTTACAGGGAAGAAAGCAATAAAAATAGAAAGTAACACATACAATAAGCAAAAAGAAATTTATTTTTAATTTTTTATTTGCATAGCTACAAACAAAAAACTTATTATTCCTGCAAATTGTATAATATTGTGTACTCTAGTTTTCTAAAAACAATTTCGTGTAATATATTTGTAGTCCAAATATGCTGCATAATTTAAATGGGGCAACAAATGAGCATTGAAATAAAGCCAGCTAACGAATGAAATGCATTATTCAGTATCTGTGTCCAAGTGACGTTTTTGTGTTCGTCCAACAAATTTAAAGTAATTTGCTGGGCAACTCGTTCACTAGACGTACAAGTTAAACAGTTCCGCTTTTGCTAAGAGCGTACAAAACTTTACACTGAAACTTCTCTGTTTTATTTATTTTGTGGTTGCCAAGTCGTGCAGCCAGTTGCCAAATTTATGTGCAACACTTGTTACACTTGTTACACATACGACATGTTGGACGTGCGCAGAGTTTAAGACAAATCGTTTGCTTTTACAGTTCCACATCTTATGCTGCACAATCAAGACCTCTGGCATAATTTATTGATCACTTTGTTGTGCCCGCCGTACGACTACAAAAAAATTGCTAAATGCACCAAGATTTAATTAACGGAACATGCTTGTTACTAAATGTACTCTAATTGGAACTGAAAGAAACAATTAGATAACAGTCCAGTTAGTGACTGTTATTTTGGTGTATTGCATTCGGCATGTCAATAACAAAAATCTTGAGGCGGACATGCAACTTTTCTTCTTTGACGTATAATTTTACTACTTTATGCTACATACAGTGTAAAATGTTCAATATACTCTGAAAATGCCCATAGATACCATTTTTAATATTCTTGTGCAATGGATATTGATGCTGATGTCACTTTTTGCTCCTTTATCATCATGACACCCTGGTAAATGCACAAAAACAGATTTCTTTTCTAAATGTGAAGGATGTTCAATAAAGACGACGATGTCAACGTCAAAGCGTGATGGAGAAACTATTTTAATGGACGTGCTCGACAGCAACATTCTCAACTGGAAACTTGCTTTACATGGCAACCATTAGCTTAAGGATTGAAACTCACGCAAGTAATATTAAAGTATCTCTATAGAAAAATATTTTGTTTAAATCACTTTTACAAACGTTGTGTAAAGATAAAATTTGGACCAAAAGAGTATGTGTATTTTTTTACACATTTCTTTTTTAAGCTTCTCTAATGCACTATAATTTGAGCACATTTCCCAACGCTCTAATTCAGATAAACATTTTTTTTATTATATACTCAAATGAAAGGGCCAGAAGCCATAAAACCGTTTATGAACACACAAGCTGTGGAATATCACACAGTTATACAGTTATCGTGCGAGCAGCGTGGACAGTGTTTAGTTCCATTGTATTTACTTTTATTGCGCCCTAGCTCTGGGCCCTTGTATGGGAATTATGTTAATATGAGAGCGCAGTGGAAACGGGAAAATGTCTGCAGGGCAGGACAAAGTTGTTTTTGTGTGTGACCCACACACTCATTGCCAAATTGCAGAATGGCAATTGCAGCCAGTGGAAATATTAAGCAAAGGCTTGCCAGAAACCTAAAGCACGAATGTCCTTGAGTCCTCCATGTAATATTCACTTAATGTGGAGCTTTGTAAGCACGAAAGTGGTACAAAACATATCTCGAAACAAAAGTGCAGGCGGTAAAAAGAATAATATTTTGTGCCTTGTAAATATAATTAAAATATTTACCATTAAGACCGAACACTTTGTAAGTTTTAGTTAATTTTATAACAATACCAACTGTTGCAGCTGTTCACGCTACATTTAGTACTTTTTTCATGAAGTTTTCGATATTTTCCATCAATCAACTTATTTTGAGCTGCGCTAAGAACTACTTACAAAACTTTTCTAATTAGCATTAAGAGACTAGCTAATGACCGAGTTGTTGATAATATGCCCACAGCTATATCGTCAAGTAAATGGTCTTTGAGTAAAACATAAATTTCAAACTATGAAATAAATACCTAAAGCCTTGCAGCCGTTTGTCAAAATGTGTTGGATTTAGTTAAAATGTGTTGGATTTAGTTAAAATGTATACTTGAATTTGAGATAACATGATTTGTCATCGATTATTATTATATAAATTGATTTATTTATTTAGTGAATTTAGTGAATATCTTTAAATTTTCTATAATATTTGCTCCAAATACTGTACCCAAAAAAAAAATGGCTTTTTATACTCTACTATCTCTTATATAATACAATATAATTAAAGTTCTTATATTCAGAGAACCTTTGATTTTATTACAGATATACTTCGAGTTGAGTGCTTATGGCTTAAGTATTGTTTGCTGTGTTTTTCATCTACCCACCGGAACTGACAAAGACATATTACGCAGCAACCACAAGCCGTCTCCGAGCGGACACATCATCAATTTTAATAAAAATAACTGATGCTGCAACGCTTTTGAGCATATTTTGCACATGAGATTCGTTTTAAATTCTTTTTCACATTTCTTCAGCAACATTTTTGATTCATTGACAATTGGATTAAATTTTACTAATTGTCTTTTCAATCGACCATAAATATCTGGTCGATTGGAATATTTTCATTTATTTTTTTAAGAACTCTTCTGTTTGATGGAAACCTTTGCAAGACAATGGCACAACCTATCAATAATGGTCATCAAAAGAAATCGAATAAATAGAGCAGAAAATAAGTACGAATGATCTAAAGAGAAGTATCCGACTAAGAGATACCCTTGGTCTCTGTTTAAAAACATTTGATGGGTCTGAATATGCCGTCTTCTGTCTGTTGCATACATTTCCAGAAAAACATTATACCATTTTTATCCATTTTCAATGGATACGGTAAAAACGCAGAAAACAATTAAACTAATTGACAGCAATTTATACGCAACAAAAAGAAGAACGCGACCAAAAACTTTTGTTAGAGAGAGTTGGCACCGGGAAAGTTTTTCCAAATGCAGGCAAAAGAAAACCACTGAAAGCGAAGAATTGAAAAATAAAGCAGAAACTCAGACTTCGATCCATTTACTTGGCCGCTAATGAAACCGCGTTGAAAGGGTTGCCAAAAGCAGAAAACTTTTAAGCAACTAATTGGTGGCCACAATGCGAACAAGGCCACATTGAAAAAAGTTAATCTGTAAGTTTGTTTGTTTGTATGCTAAAACATAATGTGCATAATAAGAAAAATTGCAATATTTAACACCATGAAATTATGTTTAGTTCAATTAGTTATTATTTGGATTTAATTAAATTATATTTTATTTTTCCTGGTGTTTACAACACTTGAATTCTTTATTCCTGAAATCATCTTTTAAGCCCGAACTTAAACTATTTTATTATATTATGGCTATGACACGATAGACCATAATTCTTGACGCGCACGTCCTTAGCCTTACCGTCATCTTCAAAATGTGTTTACTTATTAGTCTGACAAATAAATTTGACAGAGCGGAAACTTCAACAAAGTGCAGCCGGAATTTGCTTCACTTTTAGTTTTCCACTTTTCATTCATTAGAAAGATGCACGCCTTATGCCACAGCTAGTTTAAATTGAGTTGTGTAAACTAATTGACATGTACACCAACTAATTAACTATGGCTTCTTGTTTTTGATGCATCGCTGATAATTTATCATTATTTTTAAACACGTGCACTGATATAGTGAGAAAAAGTTTGAAGATACGTAAATACTATAACAAATAATAAGAGTTCACATATATATACTAATTAATATCTAAGCGTTAAATATACAAGCTCATTCTTAATCTATACACAGACATTTTAGAAACTATTTCATTATGACTAGTTAAACTAAAACATGACAATATCTTTGATAGAACTCTTTTAGAAGCGTTTTATAATAAAAGAAAAAAAAAACAAAAAAATTAAAAAAGGTAGAAACACCTCCCCGACGGGGAATTGAACCCCGGTCTCCCGCGTGACAGGCGGGGATACTAACCACTATACTATCGAGGATGTTGAAAGTCTTTTGTCAAATACTAAACATGAAAACAAAGTGTTAGAATATTCTAACATCGCTGCTTTTCTCTCCCTCATTGCAGAAAAACAAGTATTTGAAGTAAATATTTCACATTAGTCTTTAAGTTTTATACTGCTTCTTGAAATTTCTATGTTTGTCAGAAAAAGTTAGCTTAAAATCCAATGTATATTCTAATTAGAAATTGCCAATGATGTACATAATCTAATAAAAGCCTCGCAGGAAATTACATTTTTGACTGTTGTTGCGACAAATCTTAATTGGAAAATGAAAACGCGATGAAATAAATTTTTTTAATAAGAATTAAAATTTATAAATGAAATAAAAAAAATATATTTCGATTTCCTCCCCGACGGGGAATTGAACCCCGGTCTCCCGCGTGACAGGCGGGGATACTAACCACTATACTATCGAGGATGTTGCTTGCTGTTTGCCAAACAATATATTTAATGATAGGGTGTTTTTTTTTTTTAACTAGAATCAGTTGTCCCAATGATACTCAAAGCCGTAAAGGTCAACAAACGTTCTTTGAATCTATACTTCGCATTTATTTATATAATAATAAGTATATTATTATGCTATTAGAGTCACATTGTCCATCAATAAGTTGCTTAAGCATTTAAATCTGGTAAAGCGTAAATAGATTTCAAATACATACAGTAATGCTCCAAGCTTAGTTTTGTATACAATTCTTGCTGTCTTCTTACCATTAAAACATGTTACAAACTTCAAAGGTTTTTATATTATGTGACAATGAATTGTTAAATTTTATCATAAAATAGATAAAACCAAAAAGGAGCATTCAAATTAATTTTATTACTTTAAAAAAATTAAATATATAATCAGGAAAAAGATTAACCATTCCTCCCCGACGGGGAATTGAACCCCGGTCTCCCGCGTGACAGGCGGGGATACTAACCACTATACTATCGAGGATGTTGTCTGCGGCGCGCCAAACATGTTATATGTGGGTAAGTGTGATATTGATTTTATTTTCTACTTTCCAATGCCAGTAGATGGATGACATAAATTATTTTATATTAATATAAAATATTATTATTATTCAAAATACTTAGTTGTAAATTAAATTAAATTATTGTATACAAATTAGCTATTTAGTATGCAGTTCGTCAAAATGTGTTCTATCCATAACTGTAAAATATAGAGTATAAATATACAAGTTATATGATGTAGAATTGTAGGTCAATTTTATATATTGGATAGATTTTGTGCTGATATGTATTTTATGAAATGTGTACAATAAAAATGAGATAAGATAATATGAATAAAAATATTTAACCGTCTCCCCGACGGGGAATTGAACCCCGGTCTCCCGCGTGACAGGCGGGGATACTAACCACTATACTATCGAGGATGTTGCCTGTCTTTTGTCAAAATCAAAATATATGGATGAGGTTCATTTAATGTCTTAATTTCAAATGTGTAGAAATGTAAAAACACTTTATTTTTAGTTTTTTCTTTAATTTAATATTATTAAATATTACGTTTGATCTATTATTAGTACTAGTAGTATACAAAATATTTGTTTTCCGTCTTTGTATTGAATTATTTACACAACTCAATAACTAAACTTCAACAGAGCTTCAAATTCAATATCATGTGAAAAAGCTCGACTTTTTGTTTTACTTGAATTAACGAAAGATGTACTTGATTGCTTATATACATTATTATGTCCACTAAAATTTTTATTGGTGTTGGCGCAGCGATGGTGAGGTCGCGCTTCTACTTTAGCTTAGCGAGTTCGAGTACGGATGAAGCTAGCTCGCAAGTTTTGTTTGTCGTGTTTTTATACAAACACAAATTTTTTTGTTTTTGTTTTCAGGTACGATAAGATACAGCACAGTGAAATGTAAAAGTTGAGTTTTTGAATTTTACAATAAGGCCTAACATCAAAGTGTTTTAATTTATCAAACATTGCATCTAACTTTGTTTCTGATATATGAAATGGTTTCAAACTTTTCACCTGCGTATAGGCAGGAAAAACCTTTCATACTTATTGCCCTTCCTGGGGCCCTATGTAGGCAACTTCACAAGAGAACAGAAACAATTGGCCCGCCTGTTAAGCCACCCACTTAAGCAATAACCCACTTTAAAGCCTGCATTCATCCATTGCACAATTGGGCGCTAGCTGCCAGACCACTTTGGTTAGTTTGCCTTGACTTTGGTTAAAAGTTGCCTAGCCGAACGCCTGAATGCGTTCCGAGTGAAATTCAAATAGGAGTGCGGCAGCCTGTGCAAATGAAGGCATCGAGAGAGAAGTGCAATTCGGAGGCCAAAGTGAATGAGTGAACAGTTGACTTGATGAACAAGTGCATAAAACACAACATTCCAAGACCTTACAGGTAATTGCAAAGGCTTTGTCTTAAAATGCCCTTGGCCTATGCAGTTTCAATGCTATCAGAGGTTGTTTGCCAATTCAAGACAATTATATGCTATTTAATAAATACACATTTGAATGAAAGACAACTCGACTTTTCTGCAGACTACTTGACCTATTTACAGGGTACAAGCTCATCGAGTGCTTTCGACTGAAACATTTTTGTTTGCAACAACTTCTCAACTATTTGCTACTGTTTAACGATGACAACCACCCAAAGTTTGAGATGCAATTAATGCAACTAATTTGTGAAACCATTTTAGCTAGTGCCGGTTGCATTTACCGAGTGAAATTTGTTGAAAGTTCATTGTCGTTGTCCAGGCATATGTCCCTCACACACGCACACACACACTTACACTCATGATATGCAGAGCAAAACAAGTTCAAACAGTTTCACACCATTCATTAGCATGCAAATTGGGACACTTTATAGCTGCAGGACGAGGTCCCGTTAGCACCAGTTCTGGCATCGTGCCTTCCTTAAAACATGATCAACTTTGTGCCAAAACCAGACACACTTTCTATCCCACATCTGCTCTCTTTAGCTGAACAATACAAGCTTGTTTTTTGTTGTTGTTTCCCTCTGGTGTTCCCAGCATATGCCATAATAACCATTTGTCGCCTTGACCCAAAATACTCTTGAGTGCACTGGCTATGAAAAGGCGACAGTCCATTCATAATTTACTATAATAAGTGGATCACATATCTTAAGGAATTCACACTTTTAAGCCTCAAGTTTTAGTTAGCTTTTAAGTATTTAAAATAAATTCAAAACTTAGACAAAAGACTCCTTTGGATTTATTAGAGACATTTATTAGAGATATAAATGAATAAAAAAGTGTGAAAATACTTTACATTTATACATATCGTTATAAACTCCTTTTCATAAAAAAAATAAATAATTAATCAAACCTATCAAGCTGGTTAGTTAGATTAATTTATTGTACCTTAAAAAAATTTAGTATATATTTTTTTGATTTTAAATGAATTAATAGAATATAAAAGTTATTGTGATGAAAATTATTTTAAACATTATGTGAGAAATAAAATATTATTCGTTTTTAAAGGTATCTAGTTTTTCAGGAAATAAATTTAATTTAGGTCTCAAATCCATTTTAGTCAAAGATTCTTTTAATTTCCGTTCAATTCAATCTTTAACTGCCGCATAGAACAGCGCTTATTTCGAGCTTCTGACAATATTGCCGAAAACGAGTTTATGTATACATCCATATATTATTGTTGATTGCCGCAATTTCGTGTTGCTGCCATTTGACGCATCAAAAAGCCAACTTGGTAGTCAATTGCCCCCAATTACTTATACGCCGCGTGTTACGGAACAGTTTCCTCTGTCCGATTATGCTTGCGCTCGCAGCGCCTTTGGGAATAGTTGCGATACATTTGGCTTATCATCAATAAAGTCGGCACTCGAAATGCGTCGATTTATATGCCAACTGATGGATGGATTCCCAATTGTTTTGGCTTACATTCTCTGGCATTCTCTGCTTAACAAGTGGGCTTCTTTTATAGACCAAACATATTTTACGGCATTTTGAACAATAAAATGCTTTTAAAACTAAATTTTCATTATGCAAAAACAATATTTTTTTTAGATTGATCAGAATATTTGTGTTTTGCTCAGTTAAGGATTACTAACTTTTATGCTGCACATTTAAGCACTTTGATGCACATAAACAAGTCAAAGTGTCATTCACAAAGCCAAATGGAATTTTTTGGTATCAACTTGCATTTGCGTAGTTTGTACTTCACATAAGTTTAAATCTGTCCACAGGCCAAAAGTTTATCTAAGCTGGAATTAAATGTCTACACTGAAAGTGCATAAAAAGTAACTGAAACTTGTGCTAAACTTCTGTTCAGATTTTCCATTAGGCGTATCTCACCCTCATTGACGGGATTTAAGCAAACAGATTCTTGACATTCTCTGCATGGAAAATGCTGTCAATAATTTAAAAGTTTTAAGGTAAGCAAAAACTAAGTAGACTGCTTCTGCAAAGAAACTGCAACCAGCATATGAAGATATATACTTAGATATAAATTATTGGTATATTTTTTTTACTAAGCTGACTTATTTGGAGTCTAGCTAATAACAGAGTACATAAAACTTAGTTAAAATAGTATGAGCAGCATAATAAAATAATCATTAAAAAAATTATTAAAAATTATTATTATTAATAAATTTTAATTTAAATTGAAATTTTATTAAATGTATATAATGTTATAATGTTATAAAAAGTAATGTAAAAGTAATTAAATGAGGATATAACATTGATCAATTATTCGATATATTCCCCTAGTTTTTCTTATCTTAAACCAAGTTGCAACAGAATTTATATTTGTAAATAAAAGATTACATCTGGTTTTGTTTGTAGGAAAGCTGCCCCATCCGTTGGTCTTTCTACTGCGCAACACGGACTACGGCAAGCCGGACACGTGGAAGGGCTGTCGCTACTGGGACTACAAAACATGGAAAACAAACGGCATTACGACCAGCTGGAATAGTTTGCACAACGGTCCAGTCGCCTTCCTCGTGGGCGCCACCTGCGTGCAGAAGAATTGTCCATATAACGTGGATGATCAGCTGCTGGATATTACCACGAATGTTGGCTGCGGTCTGTCCCTGTTCGGTCTGCTGGCCATTTGGCTGACGGCGGCGGTCTCCGAGAGATGGCGCTCCATGGAGTCCACCAAGCTGCAACTGAACATCAGTCTGGCCATGTCGCTGCTCTTCTTCCTGATGCTGCTCCTATATACATATTAACGAATCTGTGCTGCGATACTCCTTCGCGGAGCACAGCATGGAATGCATTGCCATTGGCGCATTGTTCCAATATTCGGTGCTGCTGCTGTTCAGCTGGACGCTGTTCTTTGGCATCCGGCAATACCAGCAATACCACATTTCTTGTGGCTTTATTCAACTGGGCATCGTACAGTCCCGTCCAGTCGGGCGATATAAATTCATGGTGTTATCCATCCGGTTCGGGATTGATCTATGGCATCCTGCTGCCCATCTTCTATTCGGTCTTCCGCATGAATGATCGAGACGGACGTTTAATTGGTCTCCAGCTGCGCCTCTTTATACTGCTCTTCTCCCTGCTCGGCTTATCCTGGATCTTTGGCATTTGCTCCTATTTTCGTTTGGGACTTGTGGTCACATTCCTCTTCTGCCTGACAGCCACAATCCAAGGATATGTGCTCTTCTTATACTGTGTTGTATTTAACAGGGTGGCAAGACTTGCTTGGCTAAAACTTATCTTTGGAAATCAACATTTTGTTAGAAGCCAATTAAAGTAAAGATCTATTTTTAAACAATTTCGCTTAAAACAAATTTCTATTTTAATACACCTTCTTTAATATTAGTCTGAATTTATTTATGTTATTCGCTAATATTTTTTTTTATGCATTATTTTGTCACTCATTAAAGCAGAAACCAAAATAACTTTTTCAGTTTTGTCGACTCTTACTTGAAAACTTTTACCACAACTTTATAAATAGGTGCAGACAAAAATAGTACCTCAGCGTTCTTGCTGTTTATTTATATTTTCAACATGGAACTTGTGGTAAACAACATTTTAGTATAATTAATATCTATGAAGCAGAAAATGTATACGCTGTAAGTGACGAAAAACGATTCACTACTATATACACATAAATACAATTTCATATGGTTTTACAATTGGAAGACAAGAAATCGAAATTGGTTAGCACTTGTGGATTGTAATATTGACGATGTATTAGATTCCACTTGAAAGCTTATATACAATCCAGAGCGCACACGCTGTATGTGTCTCTATTAAACTTTTGTGCTAAAAGCTTGCCTGCTGTAGCGTTGCCAACTCAACAAAAAGTCTAATAGAAATTGCGTGGTTCAAAACTTTGCTAAGTGACTGTTATCGACTCACAGCCAACAGATGGCGCTGCCTAGACGAGCTACCTAACGCCTGCAATAGATGGCTGCAGCGTAAACTGAAATGAATAATTTGTAAAAAATCGAATCTATTATCAGTGATATCTCGATTATCGACTTAAAATTGAAAAATTAGCGGGCAGCATTTAAATTGATTTCAGCGCCTATGTTCTTCAATGCAAATACTATGGGATTTTAATCCTTTGCACATTCATTAGGATTAGTTTATTATACGTCTAAGGAAAACTATGAGTACATGAATATAAATATCCAGAAATTCGTCAAGTTTACAAAATATATATAGAAAAAGATTAATCGAGTTCCTATCAGATTTGCAAACCCGCAACATGCTCGTCTGGCCTGGGTTGGGGGTTTGCCTAGTGCAGACAGTAGGCAACCAGGAGCGTCAGCAGCACCGAGACTGAACTCCACTGGGAGATGGGCTGGGCGCGGTTGTGTGCGTCATGCAGTCCCGACTCCGCGGAGAGGCGCGCCGACGTTAGGCCGGGCATGCGCATCACGTCGGGCTGTCCGCCGGGCGTCAGCGGTGCCAGGGGCACTGATCCCTCGGGCACCGACAGGGTCGTTGGCTGGAAGGGTGCCAGGGGCGACGAGTCTGGTGAGGGTGTCACATTGGTCGGATTCGGAACTGCTGCCGCAGCTGGGGCAGCGGGAGCTGCAGGGGCTGCCGGAGCTGTGCCGTTTGTTGGTGGTGCAGCTTCCGGTGGTGGTGCCGGATAGCAGGCAATTTTCTCCACTTCGATTGTCTTGGTGGCATCCTTCGGATCGGGTTCCGGCACGCGCACAGGCACACAGATGATGCCGCCGGGAGCGGGTGGCGCCGCATCAGCAGCGCCAGCAGCTGCTGGAGCCGGAGCCGCAGCTGGTGCATTGGGATCAGCCGGAGCAGCTGCGACGGGCGATGCAGCAACAGCTGCTGCGGCAGCATCGGCAGCTGGAGGTGACAGCGGAGCAAGAGGTGTTTGTGGAGCTCCTGGAGCTGGGGCCGGAGCTGGCGCTGCCGGGTAGGCGACGGGCTGAACGGGCGCGGGTGCGGGAGCGACTCCGGCAGCGGGTTGAGCAACTCCAGTATTGATGACCGTGGTGCCGGAGCCTGTGTCCGTGGTGGTCACCGAGCCCGGCGGTCCGTTGTTGATGATGATGATCTTGTCCTCACCGTTGCTAGCACCACCGCCACCGCCGCCTCCATAACCGCCCGATACCGGTGCATGCTCCACGACGCGCGTGTTAGTGGGCGTAAGGGCGTGTCCCAAAATGGCACCGCCCAAAGCACCAGCAATAAGTCCAGTGCCTGCAAAGAGAACAGAGTTAATGAAGAAACCCAATCTGCTGCAACTGCTGCCAGCCACTCACCCAATCCAAGGCCGGACGACGACTTGGGCGCCTGCGGATAGTAAGTGGCACCGGCGGGTAGCGAAGCGCCCGCCGGCAAATATGTGGCGCCCGCGGGCACCGTCACCATCGGCTGCTGGGGGTAGGAGGCGGCACCGTGCGGAACGCCGCCGCTGGGATAGTAGGTAGCGCCAGGGGGCACCTGACCAGCCGGATGGTAGCTGGCGCCGGCGGGCGCATAGCCGCTTGGATGATATGTGGCGCCGGCGGGCAGAGCTCCTGGACTGTGGTAGGTGGCGCCGGCGGGCACACCACTGTGGTAGGTGGCGCCAGGGGGCAGGTGACCAGCCGGATGATAGGTGGCGCCAGCGGGCAGCTGGCCGGGACTGTGGTAGGTGGCGCCCGGATAGCCGGACTGCACGCCATGCGTATTGGTGGCCGTGATGGGCGAGTGATGATAGCCGCCGCTGCCTCCAGTGGCGTTCATGCGCGGCCTGTAGACGCTGGCGGGGGTGTAGTGGGTGCCGGTGGCAGAAGCGGGTCGAGCGTTGCTGTTGCTCGCGGAGTAGCTGGGAGCTGGAGCACTGGCCTTATAGGTGGGATTGTAGGCCGGCGGCGGCTCGTGGACGTTGGTGCGTGCACCGCCCGCCGGATTGGTGGCCGAGTAGGCGGGCGGCGGTCCGTGGTTGTTGCTGGCCGAGTAGGAGGGCGGCGGAGCCTGCGCCTTGGCCGGCACGTTCCAGCCAATGGGCGAGGCGGGTGCCGATGCCGGTGCCGGTGCCGATGCCGGACGGGCGACACTGTGGCTGGGCTGGGCGTGGCTGACGCCGCCGTAGCTGAGGCGCGTGTTGTCCGCGTGTCCGTAGGAGTGCGAGGACGAGGATGAGGAGGGACGACGCGCCGAGTAGCTGCTGCCAGAGCTGGAGGAACGACTCTTGCTGCTGCCGCCGAACCAGCGCTTGGCCTGCACATCGGGGCTGGCCAGCAGCAGGATCAAAAGTGCCGCCACAAGGATGGGGCTGCTCAGTCGCCGGGGGGAAAGGCGCCACATGCTGCTGCAATGGAGAATTATTCCAAAATCGAAATTAAATTTCTGCGCTGATTTCTATAGTTCAGTTCCTTGGCCTGCTCGACTTTGACTGAGCTGTGTTTTCCAGCTGGGCGCGCTTAAATAGACTCGATGCTTATCAGTTGGTTTGATGTGGACTCGCGACAGACAACAAAAAAACCCACAGAGATTCGCTCTCTCAATGGCGAACATTTGCGACGATCGTGAGCCTCTAGTGATGGGAAATTTAATTGGTGACGACCGATGAAAAAACCCAAAATCACGCTAAACGATTTTCGATTGTCTTTTAATTGTCGATTAATGTCTAAAATGAAGACTATGCTAACTTTCAAAAATGCAATTATTATATAAGCACTTATCTATAAAGAACTTTATGCCTCTCAAAAATCTAAATATAGATTTATTCTGAATATTAATTATTCAATTTATATTTCCCATTTTTTTCATTATAAAAAAAATCTCTCGGTATTTGCATATTTTATTATATTTTTTTACTATACTTCACGTAAATATTATTTTAAACACAATAATTTTTAAGGGCGAGAGCTGTGACTGTTTTATTCATATCGATTGTAATGAATATATCAAAAATATTCATATTTTAATTTACTGTGCGAATTTTTTTTAAATATTATGTACATGCATATGTTTAATATGTTATTAAAAATTAGTAATACAAATCCCTTTCCAACACTATTTATAATACTAAATTGCAATTTATCCGATATGTTCCTATCGACAATCATCGTTTTTGCACACCCATCACTAACGATTTGAGATCGGCTCGCGATCTCTCTCTCTCTTTCTCCCTCCCGTTGTCATTCTTCATTTGTCTCTTTGCGCCTTAATTTGATGCTGGCGCAAACAATTGAATCAATTTGTGCTAATGATACTTAGCCTCTCAGCAGCACAGAACTCAATATTCAGTACGTTGTGTTTTGAACTCGCAAATAATAATCGCACTTTTAATTTTACCACTCGCTTTTTGATGCTTAGCGAATTTGGCACTTTTGGTAGTGGGAGTTGGGGGAGTTCTTGATTTGCGTCATAGCTGGACGCCCTGCCCTTTTTTTTGGGGCTGTCGCAATGTCACGCCCTGGCTGCCACTTTTGGTGGCTGCCCCAATTCGAGGCGCGTTAACCATGATGGTAATTAACTTGGCGATCTGGTCGGCTTGTCGCGTGGCTACACTTCATTGGCTTTTGCTTTCATGTTGCGAGGACTTTTACAGTCTGAGCTCACCATTTTTGCTTACATGCTCGTCAGAATAATACCCATTGAAATTAATATCGTAAAATATTTGTTATACATAGACGTATCGGGATTTTTTGACTTTAATCTACCTAAAATTTACTACAGTTCCTACAGCATTCCAATCCGATAATATATGATCTATACTTTAGTCTGCTAATTAGCCTATAAAGAACTCCCATAATTTGATCAGAGCTGAACCGATTTTAATGTTGTATAACATTTTGGTCATGATTTTTCCTGTAGATTGATTCTGCATTTAAAAATTCGAAAAATTTTTTTTTCAAAATTTAGGGTTGAAATTTTAGGGTGTCATAATTAGTATATTGTTTTTGAATATGAATTTAAAATATGTTAATTTTATAAAACAAAAAAAAATTTTTTTTTCGGTACAAAAGTCATGTGGTCCCGTAATTTTTCCTTTTGAGAAATATTTTTATGTCAGCTGTAAGAACAGGGTATTCTCTGATGAGAATTGAACCCTAGAGTGAGTCATGAATGTGGAATGTGAGATGATGAGTACAAGATAATTTTGTTGGAATTGCATTCAGGTAAAAACAGATTTATATTAAGCACGATTTAAATCCAGTTTTTCAAGCCAGTTTATGAGGCTTTTTCTAACCAGCTGGTTTTGTTTGGTTTTAAATAGGGAAATGTTCTAAAAAGTTTTACAAAATTAACACAATGCATTTGAAAAACAAAGACGTTTAACAAGTTGACATGCAACAGGTCCAACTCTTTTTGTTTTAATATATATACTAAATACAGGCGAACGAGAATGACTAAATTATACCTGTTGCAGCCAACAAATGTTTATAATAAATTCATTGGCTCGTTGCAATTCGCATGGTCAGCTAAGCAAAAAAAAAAGTTGTTCATTGTGAGTCATCATCCAATGAAAACTTGATCATTGCAAATATGATTGTGTTTGTGACGTCAGAGTACAGTTTCCTATTAATGTTATTTTGTCTGACTATTTCTTGGAAATGTGGTTGGATTAAAAGAGACCAGACACTTCAAAGAGCAAAAACAATCGTCAGAAAATATATTACGTATGTAAATAAATATTTGCTTATCTCGGTTGGGGTGCAAAATGTCAGGCTCATGTGTCAGTAAAAATATGTCTGAAATCTAAGTAAATATATGGTTGAAGCACCGTGTGGGTAAAAACGCAATTGAATGATTTCAATTATAAAGTAAATAAGAAATATTACCCGTCTTATTCAAGGCTTTTGGATGAGGTAAAAATGGTGATTACGCAAGACTGGTTTACTTTCCAGGTAAAAGTTACGCGAACATCGTTTGAGCCGTAAAACAAGCGACTTCAAATTGGCAACAAAAGGTGGCCGCGAAAATAGCCGTTTAATTCATTAAGCAGCCAAATTGGGTTACTAACCAGTTTCTGTAAATGCGGGGGTGCGTTCAAAGAAACTCTTTTATTTTTATCACTTTGGATCTTAAGTTGTTTACTCAGCTGTGGAGCACATAAAGTGAAAAGTAAAAATTTTAAAATATGAATGCATTCAGGCAAGTTAATGTAGACAAATCTAAGTATTATTATTATCTTATAAAAAACATTTTTATTAAGCTACACAAGCATTTAAAATACCTAAAAGTATCTTCCTTTTACAGCGTATAAATATTTATAAAAAAGTCCCAAAATACATTAGACAGATGCGTTTTGACGATTTTTACTGCATTCATATAATAAATGTATTTTTAAGTTCCTAAAATTCCCCATTGGTTTAGTCTACCTAAATTTAAAAACGAAAACCTGTTGAGTTCATAAAAAACAAACACCACTGGGAAAAAGCATTTTTGAAACTCTTGCGTGTTTTTAGCTGTTGACATTTTTAAATAAATGGCGCTCTTATTTATTCCCCCACTTGTTGCCCAAAATAGAATTTGTCCTAAAAAAAATTTAAAGTTGGCTTTATTTTACTGCTCCCAAAAAACACAGTTTTATATGCAAATTTAGTGGTAATAAATTTGTTTTGAAGAGAGAAAACTTGTTTGATATCACGAATGTCTTTTTACGTTCCAATTTGAAAGCTTACATGGATTAGTTTTAAAGATGAGCAATAAACATCTTTAAAACAACTCAAAAATGCAATTTTTTTGGTACTGCTCGAATTGAATTCTTGAGTGCCTGTGTGAACTTTGTATATTATTTAGTATTATATTATATCTGGCGTATTTGGTCAGATGCATATATTTTGTAGACTGAAAAGTCATAATATATGCATATATTTGTCATATGTATGTATAAGCATGTTCTTAATACAAATGTAAATGTACTTTGTATATTTTTGTTGTTTTCTGTTTATTTCGTTAACCTTGAACAGGCACACTTTTTTTATGTGCAAAACGCAAAAACGGCAAGATTTATTTATTCTCTGCATTTGTTTACAGTGCAATTGATGCACTGTTATTTTAAGCCCGTTTCGATTGATGCCTATACTTATCATATTTGATACTTATTTCGAACTCTGGCAGTTGTGTGCTTAAAATTAATATTATTATTCTTGTATTTACTTTGTTTTTATATTTGTGTTTCTTTTTTGTTTTTGTTTTCGTTGCCGCGTTCGAGCTTAGTTCCGTGCAAAGTTTCTCAGACAACTGAATTGCGGTTGAACATTTTTTATTTTGTGTGCTTTGTTGTTCAGCAGCGACGCGGACCGCGACTGAAGCGTAGCGACTGCGACAACTTGTTGGTGTGCTTTTGGTTGTTTGTGCCGCTGCTGTTGTTGTTGTTGTTATCGTCATTTCCATTCCATTTGCAGTATTTGTCATCTCTCTTTTGGTGTCGTTGTCATTCTCTCGAACACTTGTCTGTGATTTTACGCTTCTCATGTCTCCATGGAGATTGTTTTGCCTCACAGTTTTCATTTAAATTTAGTTTTTATTGTTTGGCCCGGCTGCTGAGGGAGGGAGGCATCAGATCTGTGTTAAGATATCATTTATGCATTCTAGTTAAACATCTATATCCCAACTTACTAGCTTACTCGATAAGAATATTAAGCTAACGTTAAAATTTAATATATACAAAATATAATTTCATGTTTATGAAGAAAGACACAGATAAACAAAAATATAATCTTAAATAATCGGAAACAAAAACTTAATCTCCGCTGGATACAAATTATATATATGTACATGATCGAATATAATGTAAATAATATAAGCTATAATATTGCATTACCAAGCTTTAGAAATCTTTAAAGAGAACCGAATTTGTATGCAAAATGTAGTTTTTCGAAAAAAGTAAATAAATTTGTACACTTCCAATATCATACCCACCCATTTTATGTTATTTTTTAAATTACATTTTTTTTTTTTGTTTAGTGTGAATGATATTCTGAGAAACGTTCAGCCAGTTCATTAAGAACAGCGCAGCTTTGTTTATTAGTGTGCCCTTTGTTATTGCGGGATTAATAAACGAGCAAGCGAGCTTTGTCGTGCTCTTGGATCATCCACACACGCACACACAGACACCCACCCCTACCCGCACACGCAAGCAGTTAATGCTATTGTATTGGCGCTCGTGTTAAACGCATCATATTTGCGGTCGCCGTCAACGTCAAAGCTGGCGTCGCTGCCAGCAGCACTGCCACAGTAGCTGTCCACGAGGTGTTTGTCTTTCAGTTTGAGCGCTGAGGCTTCGCTTTTGTTACTATTATATTCGAACTTGTGGTTGTTGTTGTTGTTGTTGCTTATGTATATTGTTGTGACTGTCCAGCAACAGCTGTCAACATGTCTGACGCAGCTCAGGCGAGCTGGCGACGCATAATTATGGAGAGAATAATCATGATTGAGCAGTTTAAAGCTTTACCGTTTTAGTGCGCTTTCAAACACATAAGCTTTTGACGGTTATTTAAAGCTTAGCGCTTTTAAAACTAATTTATTTTGAACTGGTCAGGGAAGGTAAAAAAGCACAAGTTGCTAAAGAGACACAATTGTTTACTGGGAAATTTATTTATGGAAAATGTTGCTCGACTTTTATTAAAATCTGGTGTATCTTATATCAATTATCAAATACTACACATTTAATTAATAATTGTTTATAAAATTACCACATTGAATTTAAAGTTTCGGTTTGATATTGTTACTAATTTTTAATTTGTTTTAATTTATTTATTTTCCAATAATTTTTTTTTATTTTATCTGCTAATCATAAACTAACTCAATATTTATTCATATATTTATGGCTAATCCTGCGAAATATCCGCATCGGCAGAAGGACTGCTCACTTCCAGGGAATCACTGGCTTCGGATGCACCACCAATATCGCCGGCAACAATTGGTGGCACTGTGGTGCTGCTGCTGCTTTGTTCGAGGCAAGTTGCATTCTCTTGACAGTCGTCGGGAGGCGTTAATTGTGGCGCCGTCGGTGGTGCCGGAAAGCAAACCACGCGCTCCACCTCGCGCACCAACTCCGCATTCTCCGGATCCGTCTCGTTCAGCATTATGGGAAAGCAGATAATGCCGCCAACTGGCGGCTCCGGCGGCAGTGCGGTGACATCTGCGCTCTCCTCACTCAAATCCGCCTCCGTTGTCTCTTCTGAGCTGAGCGATTCATTGAGTGGCTGTTGCGTTCCCCCCTCTTCCTCACCCACCCCCTGCGGCTGTCCATTATTGATAATTATGATCTCGCGACCACTGCCGGAAGCGGCTGGCTCCCCTTGCGGATTCTGGTGATAAACATGCGACACATGATGGCGATGGCCAAAGAGCACGTTGTCCATGAGCCGGCCAGCCAGCAGGCCAGTGAGAAATCCAGTTGTGCCTGCAGAGAACGGAATGGATATGAGCCAATGTTCACGTGTCTCTGCACTCGCCCGTTCACTTACCAGATCCCATCGACATGGACGTGGGCGGCTGTGCGTAGTAGACGGCGCCGGCGGGCAGCGCCTGCGGATTCGCGTAATATGTGCCCTGTCCAGGAGCTGTTGCCTGGGCATAGCTCGGCGGTGGCTGTTGACGCGGATAGCTGGCAGCCTGCGGCTTGGGCATGCTCTTCGCTGGCTGCGGTGGCGGCGGCGGCGGCGGCGGCACCTTCGGCACCGACACCGCCGTGTGCACCGGTGAGCCGCTGACCACGCGTCGACTGCCGCCGGACGACGACGATTTGCTGCCGTACTTGCTGCGCCAGCCGCCAAAGAGGCCACCAAACGAGCCACCGCCGCGACCACGACCGCCACGTGCCGCACTGGGCACCGCCAGGCTGGCAACCAACAACAGCAGGCAGATTAGTGAATACGTGTGCTTCATACTCGCGATTCGCAACTGCATCTGGCAATAAACACCACTAAACTGGAGGCATGGAGGCAGCAACACGGCGCCTATATCCCGGCCAAGTCGTATATGCGTGGGCAGATGCGCTACGCTTTCGGGTATAGGGTATATTGGTGAACCACTTGATCAGCAAAAAAAATTATAAAAAGATTTCATTTTTACAATAAAAACACAAGAAAAAATATTTTTAAAAATATTATATCAATAAAAATAAAATTTGATAGGTTCGAATCTAATCAAAAAGGTTTGAATCGTGAACCTAACCACATCCAAAATTTTAGGTTTCATGATTTTGACAGCAGCTTAATGGTATCTATTTCAAATAGATTGGTTTTCAGCAGGATTTATTGAGTGAAATTGACATGGATTGTGCTTAGGAGTAGGGCGTTGATGGGATCGCCTGAGCCACATATAGAGTGTCGACAACACCATTTTACGTGTCAGGCAATTTGTTTTTGACAGCGAGATGCGAGTGAATGAAATTCATACATGCGTCCCCGCAATATCAGTGAAAATTGAATGAGTGTCGTCGTGTAATAATTCAATTGCCGCTAATTGAGTCGCACACAAATTCTCGGATTTTCTCGGTGTCTAGCAGAGCATAAACAACAGGAGCAGAATATAGCAAACAAAATATCATTTTGATATCTTTAGCTAATTTGCCAAATGTGTCGCATCAAATTCCATTTATATATGAAAATCGCCAACATTCGTGCTGCCTGCTGGACTAACCGTATACACTATAATCGACTTATTTACGTGTGAAGTGTCACGTTCAACGTGATCTGCGATCGGTCGTGGGACGACATCAGATCTGGCAAAGATAATGCTGACCCATTTGCCGGGCCGTCCCAGGCGATTCGGAGGCCGCGAATTTAGAATGAATTTGCATGGCCATTGCCGCCTTGAAAGCAAACGACAATAACAACAAAAACAACAACAACAATAACAACAACATAAGGCTAGGCGCTGAGCTCATTACAACCAATCAATGTGAATTGTTTAAATAAAAGCCTGGGAAACTCATCTTATCAAAACTCGCAGGCAAGCAAAACTAGTTTAAGATTGTTAAAAAACTTTGAAAAAACTATGTGTTATTTGGTTTGATAATAGTAAATTAAAAATACCTATTTTAAATAAGTGGGCTGTTGAAAGGGCTTTTAATTATTTAAAGAATAAGATGTGTTAGGAAGTAATATCTTTATATAAGTTACTGCACTTCACAAAAACACGCATACAAATTTAGATAACAATTACTTATTAATCAATAAATTTAGAATAACACAATCAAAATGTTTTTATTTTTTTATACATAATTGTATACATAAAATTTGATTTATATTTAATCATATTATAAATATACAATTTTATAAAAAAAAAATTTTTAACTCGTTATATCACCATGCATCATAAATTAATATATACCTACCTTTTATACATAAAATTTTATTTATTTATTTTATAAATTTATGTGTATTAATATAATTAAATATAAATCAATTTCTTTTTATTAAAAACAAATGTATTCATCCACAATTTTTTTCATTCTCAAATCCCTTGTGGGTAAATAACTACTTGATTTTTATCTGATCGATTTTGCTGCCATTTTTTCTTTGTTAGATATATTCAATCAAACGAGCAAAAACTTTGAAATTTGAAAATATTTTTCCTCGCTCGGACAAAAAATATTATTATTACTAATTACCCAGTTCTTACAAAACAATACAATAAATATAAAAAAATAATTTAAAAAACAAAGTATTACCTCAAAGTGTAAAGGACATTTATTATTATTTCATTTATTAGCTAACATATCTATGCCAATGTATTCATAATTTTTGATGTTTTTGACCTTTTTGCTGCGATTTTGCACAAATTTGCATAAAAAATTTATCATATACACAATTCACCTCCCGCTATCACCGGCGATTTATAAAGATATATATATACTTTGTTGGTGGCCATCCTTATTTACTCATTATGCGGCAACTTAATTCCCATAAATTTGCAACGGTTTATTGATTGCCGCCCAAGTGGCATCATTAAATTCGAACACTGCCGCTCGGGCAGCTAGCGAGGAGGCAGCAGTTACTTCATTTGGAGCGTTTAAGCCATTTTGAAAGTCATTTATAATGAAATGTAGATGTTGAACCTGCACCCGGAATAAGTCGTACGTCATCTATAAAAGCAAAAATTAGTTGCTGGAGACAAACGCGGGAAGGGTAGGGGAGATGGCAACCCTCCGGGGCAAAGAAGAACTTGTAAAATATTTACGAGCTCAAGTGACCAAAGCTATTGCAAAAACAATGGCCAAAAGCGGAAAGCTTAAAAAGTAACTACTTTGTGGCTTACGTGTGATGCTATCCTTAGCTGTTTATGTGTGTGTGTGTGTGTGTCTATTTCGGGCTGTGAAGGTGAGAGTGTGTCTGTGTGTGTGTATGTGACAAGCTCAAAAGCTTGAGCATACTTTTAGGCGCTCATGGAAAAGCGTTGCTGTGGTGTGTGTATGTGTGAGTGGGTGTATGTGCGTGTATGTTGTGATTGTGTAATAAAAAATATCCAGCTGACATTTTGTGTCAAGCACCTTTTTCATTCTGGCACTCAGCAAAGCGTGGCCAACTCCAACTGGGCTCCCATTCTACATTTCGCTCCGTTCGCCTGGCTGCAGCCTGAGTGATGACAAATTACATTTGTCAGATTTATGACCAATTATGAGCGTGTTATATATCACAGCAGCAGCGGCAGCGGCAGAAGTAACGGCATCACGGCCACCTTAATGTCGAGCGCAATGAATAAGTCGCCATCGTTTGTTTGTGGGCAACGGCAACTTGATGGGTGTGGCACATGCGACTATATGCTGTATGTGTGTGTGTGTGTGTGTGTGGCAATTGGTAAAATGCTACACGTTTGTAATGCTTTGCGTCTTTGCCTATATCGCATTTCGTCCACTTTCGCTGCCTTTTTCCATTCTTTCGCTGTTCATTTGGGTTTCGCATTTTCATCGTCTCAGCATCGTTTGAGAAATGTGGTCGCTGGGTTTTTCGCGCTGAGAAATGGCCGGCCATATCGCGTGTCTTTATGTCGCACATTCGACTTGTATTATTTATGCCGTTAATGCGTTGAAAATAGCCAAAATTGCCTTTATTACATACGCAGTTAAACTTCAATTACAGCTCTAATAAAAATACATATGCCCAAAAGTATGAAACAAAAAGTCTAACACCAAACCATATATTACATCCATATGACAGCTCTTAATGTGTGTCCCATCCACAATGTAAATAATAATGGTATGAAAAGCCAGCTAAAGGGTATATCAGTTGCATATACCAGTCCATAAAATGCATTTCTAATGTTTTTTTTTATATTTTATTTAATATGTTATTAAATGTTGTATAAAATTATTTAAATAAAAAGACATTAAATATTTTAGCTTAATTTTAAATAAATATTTTATCTTAATTTCTTTATCAATTTTTTTTTTAATATACATTTTTCATTGTTTACATTTTCAGAGTTTTTATCTGCTTTTTATTTTAATTCCATAGTTAACACATTTCTTACTCTTAAATTAAAATACTTGTCGTTCTGCCCTCGCTAAGCGAAATAATAATTTGCGCCTTTTAAGTGACAAAATAACGCTGGCAAGAAAATAAGCAAAAAAGGTCTATAAAACATACGCCAATTAAAATCGAACGGCATAAATTATCAGGATGCGTTGGCGTTTCAGTTTTTTTTTTTGTATTTTTCGTTTGCGTTCGCGTTTGTGTTTTTGTTTCGCAGACAGCAGCTGCGCCGCATAAACATTAATAAGAGCAACAGTATTTTATGCTTCATTTTACAATTCAATCAGTTTCAATTTCCACCTGTCGAATACATTTCCGCTTTACTGCGGCGGCGGCTGCTGCTCGTAATTTTTTAATTTCGACTTGAGTTTCAAAATTCAATTAGCTTGGCCTCCCACCGACAGGAAGGAAGGAAAGCATAAAGTACGTACAGCACCAGCCTCCATCCCTCCATCTGCCCCGCCAGCCTCCTTGCTGGTATTGTTTTTTGGTTTTCAGTTTTCAGTTGTGAGATTTATGTTTTAGATTTTAATAAAAAGCCGCATTTTGTGGGCATGTTCTCATTCTCGGACGACGTAGATGTGCGGCCAGACAGCGAGTCTGAGAGAGAGAGAAAGAGAGAAGGAGAGGGGTGGAAAAAGAAGGAGAGATCAGGCAAATTGTGTGCCTGGTTTATTTCGTATAGCAATTACGCCATGAATTTAAGCCACAGTGCAACAAAAATTAGCTTTGACCAGGAAAATAACAAGGCTAAGAAAAAAACACTGTTGACTGATTCAACCAATATTGGTCAGCAATTATTTCCAATACTTGTAGGTATTTCTTAAATATTTAAAAATAATTTATGAATATGAAAATATGTTTATATGTATATAATAATAAATTTGTTAGTGAAATAAACTAATGGGAAATGTAAACTAAATCTAAATACAACTTGCCAGTAGTTAATAATAAATATGAAATAACTATTTAACATTCACATAAGTACTATAAAAATAATCACTTCAATATTTGTGTATTTAAAACATTTGCTTGCTTGCTTTGCTTCACTTCCTTCCAGAGGTTTATTCATTTTGTCAATTTATTTTGTTGCACAGCAGTTAGATTCCTGATCAGGATCTGTCTGTTTATGATCGAGTCAATACGATCAGATATTGACAAGGTTTTTGTAAAAAAGGAAATAGTTAACTATAGAAATATTAATAATTGCCTGTTAGGGTATTTAATCTTCGGCAACCAGAAAATGACTTTTGTTTAAGCCTTTTATTACGTTAAAAATATACCATATTTAAAATGGATTAAAAGCCCAAAGATGCAAACACTGAGCACATTTTAATCATTTTCTTCACTCAATTGTGTAATATTTGTCAAAAGGAGCATTGGGAATCGACCTAATTGAAAATCAGTTTTAAATAATTCCTAACTTTGTTTCAATTATATAAAGGCAATTCCGAATCAATTTGCTCGTTTGTTGCAGCACTTGAACTGAAATTGACTTGCCGCCAATTAGGTGGGAAATTGAAAACTCAGCCAGATGCTGCAGTTAGCCATTGGGCCATCGGCAGCAGCTGTCGCTGTCTCTGCTGCCTGTGGCCAGTACACATGTCCATCAATTTTTCACACGCAGCAGCAACAACGAGAGCAACAGCAACTGTTGCTGCTGGCAACAGCAATAAAAACGCATAAACGACTCTCGAGGCGGCCAACAACCGGTAGATAAACAGACAGGGATAAGCCCAAAAGGCTTACAAGCTGTTGCCTATAACTATGCGCCTCAGTAAGCTGCTGCCGCTGTTGCTGTTGCTGTTGCTGTTGCAGCTGCAGATGCTGATGTTTCTGTTACTGTTGGGTGTTGCTTTTTAGCTGCATGGCAACAGGACATTACCATTCCGTAGTTTTTCATGCATTCATTTTGATAGTCAATCCGGCGGCAGTTCACGGAAAATATTGCCAGCAACGGTTGCTGTTGCTGATGCTGTTGCTGATGTTGCTGTCGTGGGTGCTTCGCATTGGCTTAACTGATAAATAAGCACGGGTCGCACGGCGCAGTGTCTCCTGTTCGACGCGCATGTCTCCGCTTACAGCCACGTTGCGTGCGCTGCTGCAACTTGACCTCGGGTCAAATACAACAGGGGGCAACATCCGTCCGTGTGTCCGTTTTTCCGTGTGTGTGTTTCCCTGTCCGAGCTGCCATTGTTGCAAATGAAATTTTTCTTCAATTAGTTTATTTTCACACCAATGATTTTGATTTCAGACCCAGCTGCACAGACTACCCAACCAGAATCAGTTGTTGTTGTTTTTGTTGTTGTTATTCCTGTATCGTCGGCTTGTTAACGCGTGCACGTGTGTGTGTGTCTGTGTGTGTGCGTGTGTGGCAATTAAGGCAACGCGTAATTGTTGCCAGTTGCAGATGATATTGATGCTCCGTTCGCATCCACCATACAAACCACCAGCAACAACACCAGCAAAAACAGCATCAGCATCCGCATCGGAGCACTCGTTGTTCGTGCCAGTGGCGGAGGGGCAAGGATCAGCGACTGGGGCAGGGACTGGTGCAGGAGCAGGGGATTGGCTGGTCTTCTATTGAACGGTTTGTTGTGAAGCGCAAGTTTTTGATTGGCTTTCGCTTGAGTGTTTCGTGCAAACGGCCATAAAAAATGATTGAATTGCGCTTCAAATTTTTCGTCATTGCTCGCGTCTCTCGTGAACTTGCTCATTATGCGCAAAAATCAGCGCACGAAGTCAGCCTACCTGTCATTAGCTTTAGCTGGGGCACATTACGCATACGCCACATAAGGCGGCTGCAAAATGAATTGGATTTGTCATAGCGACAAACGGCAACTGCACACAGAGACAGTCTGCGAAACGTGAAAAACCAGAGCGAAATGCTCGAAATAAGCATGCCATACACGTGCTTTGGCAATTTGTCACATGAGCCTCTAAAATATGCCTCTGGGTGTTTGGACGAAAAACTTGACACACAGCCCCGGGACCAAAGTGAAAAGCATTAGCGTACACCCCAGAGCCCACATGGGCGCGCTTTCAAATAACAAACGCCTTGATATCGCAAAAAAAGATTCAATATTTTCAAATACATTTTACAAAATAAACATAAGCAATAGTTAATAATTCATTTGAGTAAAAAATTTTGAATAATTTGTTACATTTTAATTGACTAATAAAGAAGTATATTAAAATAAATTTTATTATTAATAAGATTTCATGAGAATATTTAAACCAAGTGACATAAAAATTAAAAGTTAATTTTTAATAATAATATTTCTATTGTTGAATTGAATGAGATATCCATTTGTGGAACATGCGCGATACAATACATATTCATATGGCAGGCAGCTTAACAACAAGAAAAATATGAAGTCTAGCTCAGATTAGATGATTTTTCAGGATAAACGCGGCAAGTTGTGGGGCACTTTGCACACACACACACACACACACACACATTCGTTGCAAACTGAGCACGTACTCGTGTGTGTGTGTGTTCGTATGTGTGCGTATGGTTGTTTATATGCTGGTGTATTTGGGCCTTTGCCATGCAAATGAAGCCATCAATAAAAATTTTAAATTTAATTTAAACAGTCGCCAAGCAACCGTTCAAGTTTTTCAGTTTGTTTGGCTGCATTTGTCGCCAATTTCTAGACTTTTGTGATTCCTTGTATTTGTTTTTCATTTCAACAGCTGCTTTTTGTTTTTCTACACACACACACACACACACGCATAGATATATACATATACAGTTATAATTTAATTTCACATGCGTTGCTGGCTTTTAACTTTGCCCTCTCGTCCTGTTTGCATTTTAAGTTATGTAGATTATAATTAGAAAAGTTCGTTTTTTTTGGAAGGGGGCGTAGGAAATGGGAAAACAAAACAAACAGCAACACAAAACATTGTTTACCGCCGAAGCCGTCGCTCAGAAAGTCATAAAATTATAGGTAAACGTTTACGTGCATTGGCACGCGATACCAAAAATAGCTGAGGGGGGCTGAGAGATCGTGGGCACGGATCCGGGAGTCATTTGCATAGCCCACCAATTAATTACCACGGAATTTAAAAGGTTTGCTGTCGTGGGGTTTCGGCTTCGAATTACGGCGCAAGAAAACAAAATTTGCAATAAGAAATAAGAATTATATAAATGGCGCAATATGAAACTAATCACTTTTAATTGGTGCACAAAGAAAATTATGGAAATGAAAAATCGACCGACTCTGAAACCTTTTTTGTTGCCTTACTTGGGCTATAAATTCTTATTTTTTTTTTTTGTGTGTGCTTTGTTCTCTCCTTGTCCGCTCCATCAGCCGTAAAGTTATGTTAGCTATTAAAATATAAAATTTTTGCTGCTAAAATTGTGGCGCCAAGAAGTTTGGTAAGTGCGCAAGTTAAAAGCACCATAATGCGTTTAAGAATATTCTATGAAAATGTAATAAAACAGGGGAATATAAATGAATATTTAGTTGATTACTTCAAATGCCATTTCCCTGTAGAACACAAAAATGAGGATCGGGGCTTGAAGTGAATATAAAAAATAGTTTGCTTGAAATTACATAGATATATCACATATACTTTTAAGAATACTACTTAGAATCAAATAATTGTTGTCTACAAAACATACAATGAAACAAAAATATTTATGTTGCTTTAATTGATAGCATGTTGCCATATACATATTGTGCACATATGCACCCAAAAATAAATCGATCAATCGAAAAGATTGCAATCGTTTTACTTTTGAATAACATACTGCTGGGCTAACAAGCCAGCTTAAAAGGCAACGTAAAGCGCTGCTTGAGTAATCGATATATGAAGCGCTGTGCATGCCAATTGTTATACGTATTTATTTTATTTTTTTGCAATTTTCACACTTTGGAAAAAACCGCAAAACATCCAATCAAAAAATTCGAAAAACACATTACGTATACGCCGCATCTGACGCGCCACGGCGGGTGCTGCTGCTGTTATTGCTGTAGTTGCACGCTGCTCTTTCATTGCGCTGATTTACAGTGTGTTTTTCTGTAGTTTTTTTTTATTTTTTTATTTTATGTTTTTTTGCACCTAGCGCGTGTTTGTTTTTTACGACTCACGTGCAGCCATAAAATAGCGCAGTTCCTGCGACTCTGTGAATGTGCAGGTGCAAATGTGTGTGTGTTGTCTGTGCGGCTATTCGCTTGTTGTTAATTATGCTTTTAAGCAAATTAGCAGCTGCATTGATATATGTAAATAATGCGAAATCGATTTGGCAAGCAAGCCAATAAATTTCGAGCAAAAGCGTTTGCTGACACCAAAAACATGAAAGGCACAAAAAATAAAAAATTATGTGTTGCATGTTAATTTTTGCTTCGATTTCTAGTATAATAAACATTGGGATAAGTATGTGGCAGGGTACATGCTTTAAGTAAATCTCTGTGCAGTGCGCAACTTTAACAAAATTATTTTTTGGCATTTTTTAACGTTTGCCAATTTGATAATTACAAACGAAATCCTATTAGCGCCGCTTATTTATGCTAATTTCGTTATTTTCGTATAATTTTAAAAACATGAGTGCCTGTTATCTGCGCTTCGTTGCGCGGCAGCTGCCGTTAATTTAATTTCCCATAGAAAAAAGTCCCGACCCACCAACACACACACACACACACACACACTCTCAGACACACACATAGACATAGGCATTCAGTATTTAGAATAAGGCAATGCTTACATTATAATCTTCTATTGGAAGACGGGCAGACAGCAAAAGTTAAACACGCACCTGACTCGACCTGTGTCTCTGCTTCTGCTCTGCTTCTGCTTCTGCCTCACACAGCTGTCGACGTTGCTGCATGGCTGCCATGTCGCTTTCAATTATGTCACATGCGTGCGCCATCTTCATCTTCATCGTCTTCAGCTACAGTTACAGCCGCTTCCAGGTTCGAGCTTCGAGCTGGCGAGCCGAGCATAACAATCACGATGCCCGGGTTGCCATCGACTTTTGCGTGGAGCAGGCACAATAGGTGGGTTGCCCAGGAGTAATGCCCGTTTCAGAGTCTTTTGATTTTTTTACCTTTATCACTTTATGACAAAATGTTGTGACATGCATAAAAAATGCTGCCAAAGATGCCAAGCCCACTCTCTAATTGACAATGCTTATTAATTATTAATTAGGCGCATCTAAACATTCTTGGAAAATTGCCGGGTCTCCTCACATGTAAGCCTTCAAGTCAGTGCCACATTTCATTAGCCGCATCTCTGGCAGCGATAGCTAATTAATATTTCATTTAACATACACAGTCTCCGACACTTGACATTAATAACGATTTTCAAAAGTTGGCACAAAAGTTTATTTAGCAAAGCTTTTAGGTAAACTTCTGTAAATACCATTTCTTATGTAACTTATTGTTTAAAAGCCCTTGAAAAATATTGAAAAATATATAAAAAACATATAAATATATATAAAATTATTGATTTTTAGGCTTACACCTTAAACAACGGAAACTGAAACCAAACATGTTTTCTTTATAGAAATTGTCTTGGCAAAAAAAATGCTTATTTACTTTACAAAATAATTGTGCAGTATTTTTTATTTTTATTTTATATATTAACTGAACTAACTGAACCGTTTTGTTTGATTTTGTTCAGCTTTAAAAAAGCTTCTTCAACTATAAGTCAGCATTTAAAGTATCATCTTTTGCTCAGGTAGAGCAACGATTTTAAACAGCTATCACGTACATTATAAATATCCTTGTCAGCCTTAACATTTTTACAGCTACAAATTGTATCGTAAAATTAATTAAATCCGCTGCTGGGCTGTTTTTGTCTAGTGGATTTGATGTGCTTTTGGCGAACCCATTTGAAATTTTATTACAATGCCTATAAAGTGATTTTTGTTTAACGATTTCAAGACAAAGATCAACATTTTGGCTTCATTGTTTCAATTTATTATTAACTTTTATACCATGAACCGAATTTGAACTTTATTTACCAATAAATGTGCTGACCCCCAAAAAACTTCCTCTGGCAGTATTGCAGTTGATTTTTCGCCCAGAAGCTGTGACATTTTTATGGCATTTTAAGCCAATATCCGTTAACGCCCCGATTGTTGCCATTTTCGACAGATTGTTCAAGTCGAAGGTCATTAAAATGTCTGCTCGTCTACTCTGTTTGTCTGCTTGCTTTTAGAGTTTTACATCCGACTTGTTGGCTTACATAAATTCTGAAGCTCTGCTAATTGGCTCAACCAGCGCAGTCAGCCAGGCTTTCTAGCATCAAGTCAAAATAAACGAATCCTGTTGCCTGTATTCTGCCGCAGAATTTCTTGGGTTTATTTTTTGTCGAGCTGCGCTTAAACTACAAGCTGATATTCTCAGAGTACCAAAAAGCATGCTTCAGTTGGTTTAGTTTTATTAGCAGCAGCAGCAGAATTTTGTTGTTCCTTGCCAGCAAATACTTGACATTTTATTACGGAAAGGGAATGCTAGCTAGCTCTCATGTAGTATGCTACGATTTTGTCATCCTGGCCCGGGGCGCCAAAATAAAAATGAGCTAGCGAACTGTGAAGGCAACCCCAAGCGCCAAATTCAACCCCAGGAAAGAACAGAAGTTTGCAAAAAAATTACTAGCATAATAACGCAAATATTTTACGATACTCGCACACATACACAAACACACACACACACACACTCAAAAACACACACACTGTTAACAAACGACAAGCCAAAAACTTAACTAGCCGCGAGCCAAAAGCAGAAACAACGTAAATAAAATTTCATTTCATTTTTGTGCTGTATATTTTGTGTAGCATACTTTTAGGTAGCATAAGAATTGCTTGCATTGAGGTTAATTTCTGGGTGGTTTTGTTATTTTTTTTACTTTTCTTTATTATTATATGCGATGGGGGCCATACGATTGGGCAACTGATTGTGTATGCCGGCGGCGCAGACGCAATCAGCTGCGTGGCTTGGGGCCGATGACGCTTCATTTAAAAAGCAAATAAAATTAAAATACGCGCATATTTTTTCAACAGATCAAACAGTCGAATTATGGGCAAATACTCGATATAAAGCAGGCCCTGGCACCAGCTGAGGATGCCAACTCCACCGAATTGTGCCCGCAATCGACAAAGTAGACGTTATTATGTGTGCCCGTGTGTGTGCGTGTGTGTGTGTGTTTGGTGTGTTGGTAAATTAAAAGCAAATAGCGGGCACACATGCAAAGAAACAAAAAAATCAATTAAAATCAAATAAAGCTTTGTGCAAATATGCAGCTGATTTAAATTTATTTTTATGCCCAGCATTGGCCACAAACCCAACCTGGCTCAGGACAACTCATTAAAGCACCAAATTATTGAAAGACCAGCAATTGGCAGCCGTCATTGGAACGTGCCACTTGCATTTGACAACAGCGACAGCGACAGTGTTTCAATGGGACGGCCACTCGACTGGCCAGCCGCATCCGCATCCGCATCCGTTGCTGCGAGGGCTGATTTTTGGGGGAGAAGGGGAGGTGGCCCAAACCATTGTCGGCGCCTTCGTCACGGGCATCAGTCAAGTGGCATTGCAGTCGAACATTGCGATAAATGACCTGCAGCCCGGTGTAAATGCCAAACAGATCCAAAGAGAGCGGACAATTAATAAAAGATGGCATTCATTTTCATGCCACACGCCTGCAATGTCAACAAGGCTCTATGGCTTCGTCCTTTTCTGGCAAATTATGCGTTGTTCAAGGTTCTTCATTTTATTATTAATCGGATAGTTTTGGAGCCAATCAACTTCAGCTGAAGTTAATAAAATATTTGAAGTACGCAATGATACGCCAGACAAAAATAACATATTTTTTTGAATATAAAAAAAAATTGTATTAAATTCATTTACAGTCTACATTAAATTACAGCTTTTGTTTAAATCAATCTTTCTGCTCAATAAAAAAAATAATGTTGGTTTAAACCCATTTATTAATTCATTTGTGTATGGCACAATTACTTTATGTTTATAACTTAATATTGATCATAAAAAAATTTCGCTTTTAATATTGGCTTCTACAATTGAAAAGTTTCACAACAAAAGTATATTTTGAATGCCGTACTCTGTATGTTTTCAGGGCTGACTTTTATGTGCCTACCATTAAAAAAAGCACATACAAATCTATTGCAACATTTTTCGAAATGTGAAAACTTTTGTTTATCTCGAAGCCACGAAACAGTAGCAATGTTTATCTCTAAGTTGCCATTTGCATTCACATTCTTTTTTTGCGTCTCTCCTTTTGGTCAAGAAAATGGCTTAAAAAGTCATCTCTTTGGCCGCAGCGAACTAAAAATTAAAATTAAAAATTATTACACGCAATCCAAAGTAAAAACTTTTTCCTTTTTCGCTTTTCATTTGTTTTGTTTGGCCCGCTGAAATAATGGCGACAAGGTATTGCAATGGGTCCAACGTCGTTACACAAAAGGGCAGAGGCAACCCTTAAGCAAATAATACTTAAACCCTCATTAAAGTAGCTGAAGAGGGTGGGTAGAAAGTGTCACCCTTGCTCAGTTAATATAAACAAAGCACAACAAATACAAAATACAAACACGCCAGCAAGTCAAGCAAATTTGGCCAATTTGTTTCCGCTGCCACATCCCTACCTTCCCCTACTCCTCTGTTGGCGCTCAACTTGCGGCAAGTAATTAAGTTTTGTTTGAAATTTTTCTTACGCTTCTGTGCCAGACCGGACACTACTTGGTGGGTTTTACATTTCCGCCATTTGGCGGGGATCTTTGTAAATTATTTGCACTAAAAGTGTTTGCCCAGGACAAACAAAGGACGTTAATAGTTGCGTCCCGGTATCCCTTAGCGCCTTAATGAGCTCAACTCTTTAACGCATTAGCGGCAGCCAGGACAACACAGAAAATGCGCTTAACTTCCACAAGGCGTTGCAAAGCAGCCAATAATAACACACACACACATACACTTACACAGAAATGCCGCATAAAGACCAAGTCAATGTAACCATTTTCGATGGCCTCTTGTTGTCCTTGTTGTCGATATGTCTGCCATAAATAATTTCCATATTTCGCTGTGGCCTATCAGTGCACACATACACGCATACAAAAATGTGCAATTGTATGTGCACGTATCTTATAAATAAATTTTCGGCTTTTACTTGCTTATTTTACATATCAAGCATGTAACCGGTTCTCTCTGTTTGTGCATACTTTTGTCATCATGTATTTAATTACTCGGCCAGCTTTCATTAAATGCTGAACTGGCCTCCAGTCCGACTTCCGCTATTCTCCAGTCCGTATTCTGGCCCGAATGGCATAAAGCAAGCGAAAACTCTTGCAATTATATTTGTATGCCAGCTCAAAGTTTAAACAAAGCAAAAATGCTCAACTGATAGATACCACGTAATAAATTTGGGAATATCAGCAATTTTTTGAATATCAAATTTAAATTTAAATTTACCTAACTTTTTCTATATTTTATATTTTAAATATATAATAAATTAATATCAGCATAAATACTCAATCATACACAAAATAATATTAGAATTTTATTTTCATATAAATAAAAACTCTACCCCCTTTGGCAAAATGTTTACAAACAGGGTATTTTGTAGAATTGACAGAATGAAGCGCCGGGAACAAGTGAGGCGACAGACCTGCAACCCACTGCACTACCTGCCGTTGTAAATGTGAGCTGAAAATGCATTTTTCATGCGTTAATTTTTCATTTTTAATTATTCGATTATAAAGACCTTACATAATTGAAAGGCTGGCAGGCTGCACGTGCCGCTGACAAAAAACCAGCAACGAATTGCTTTAAAACGCTTTAAGTAGGAACAAATGTTGTTCTTTATGCAGGTAAAACACTGTAAAATGTATTTCAATTGAACAAAAAAATATTTAAAAGTCATAACAGTTCAGCTTTGATAAAGTAGAATCAGACTTGATGCAAACAATGATCAAAAGGTAACCATCATGAAAATCGGTTCAGTTTTTATACATTTATGGGACTTTGTAATCTAAGAGGTTTTTTAATAGGGGACTTTACATGTCAACATTTTTGTCAATTTTTGGCATGATTTTTGACAGAAAATACGATTGCCTAAAAATCACTTGTGTTTTATGTTAATTATGCTACCCGCAGTTGATTAAAAACAAAATTTCTAGATTCTAAATTTGTGAAAAAAATTTTCAAAATAAGCAACAATGTAACTTAAATGTAAGAGGTCAAAAAATTTACATTTAAGGTCAAACAGTTATAAAAATGTTAAACATCATGAAAATTGGTTCTGTTTTGACATAGTTAAGACTACATTTACTGCTCAGCCTACGTTAAAAATCAAAGCCAAATCAAAATGAAATTCAGCCCGTCCCAGTCAATTCAAAATTATTGTGTTTATTCTAACCATCGCTCAGAGCAGCTTTTACAATTTGTACAGGAAATAATAATAAACAAATTTTGCAATAAATGTTAAACTTTTGGAAAAACTGATGTTATTTTGTTAACGTGACGCCAAACTTAGTGGACGGTGAATTTAAAATAATTTTCAGAAGTCACCCTCGCACTGACGAATAAGTTACTTACTAACTGTATAACTATTTTCAGGGTAAATAAGTTTGTTGAAATATCGCCAGCCATGGACTGCCAACTATTTGTTAACGTGTATGAACTAAACTAAACTTCATATTTAACTAAAGCCAAGGCAAGGAAGGCGATGTAAAGCAAAGCGCTCGCAAAAATTTAGTTGTAAACATTATTCTTTTTTTTAAAAATGTTGCTAAAAATGCAACACAAGGCAAACATTTACGCCGCATATTTGTGTGTGCGTGTGTGTTTGTGTGTGTGTTTGTTGAGGAGCTAAACTATTCTGCAGCCATCGGCGTTCGCCTTGAATGTTTCCCCCTGCCCCGAGCAAAAACAGGGCCAACAACAAAAAGAGACGTCATGGGAAATCTTGCACCAATAACTTGCAACTACTTATGAGACGAGAACGAGCCGCATCGAGTTGATCCAGCGGCGCGACAACCGTTGAAGATATATAAATGTATATGTATATATAGAGATATAACGACAGAGAATAAACTCGACACGCCCTTTCTTTCTCAACAGTTTTAAACGAATTCTAGCTACGTTTTTTTTCCGCTTCTGGGTGGTGTGCATTGTCCTGGGCGTTGTTTCGACTGCCACAAGCAAGTGCTGCAAAAATGTGCAAGTTTTCATGAGCATTTTTATTCTACGTTTCCCTGCAATCATAAGGCATTCGGCTAAGTAGCCCAGCCAGAACAAAGCAGCCTGTCGATAGCCAAATGTAGCTCAGCTATCAGTCTGGTTGACCAAACGCAGTTTAATACCCTTTATAATTTTAATAATATAATTGAATATGAAAATGAAACTCAACAAAAATCTAATATTTGTACAATTTGATTTTACTTCATATGAAATATGAAAAGTTTATAATAATAAATATATTTAAAAAATAAATAAATAAATAAAAAAAAATTTTGTGTATTTACTTTATGTAAAGTAAATGCTAGTCCAATATACTCCACATGCTTATCTCAGAGTGTAAAAAAAAGTTTTCAGTTTCATTTCTGCATATACTTTTTCAATTCTCTGTTTTGTTTTTTTTTTCGACGCCTTGAAAGTTGCAGCTTCTTCTCATAATTGCCTTGAGCATGGCGATGTTGCCTCAAAATTCTCTAGGGCTGGCTGCAGCCGCAGAACATTTTGTTTAAGGCCGACTGGCAAACGTACATTCTTTTGGCAGTAAAGTTCACTTTTTCGAGATGGAGAATGTTGGAAAGCGACTGCTTTTTAAGTGAAACAAAAATAATATAAAAGCCATGAAGAAAAAAAGTACGTCACGTAATAACAAGTAGCCAAAAACAGAAAGTAAACAAAGCGTGTGCTGCTCCGTGTTAGATAAGTTCGAGCAAAATAAAATCACAGAAACTCTAAGTATTTTATTAACATTTCATTGGAGACGAGTAAATGCGCTTTGATTGATTGTTTTGTATACTTAATTTAATGAATTATTTAAGCAAAGCGTTCAAATGCTTATAACTTTTGTTTTGCTCGACTTCTTTTTGTTTTTTTTTTTTGTTTTGGGCACATTTTTTAAGTAATTTTTCTTATTTTTCACCAAGTGCCGAAACTTTTGCGATTCAACTGCCGGGGCCAGCATAAAAAAATATACCATTAATAAAATGTTTCATTCATTTATTTTGGCATACATCTCTCTCTCTTTCTTTTGCTCTCCCTCTCTCTTGTGGTCTTTCTCTTTTCCAGGCTGCGTGTCTTCGTTTTTCTGCTTGATTAACATAATCCACTATTTATTATAAGTTTTACGCTACTTAACATTTTCTTTAGCAGCAATCGATGCTATCTGTACGTGTGTGTGTGTGTGTGCATGTATGTGTGTGTGTGAGTTACTGTGATTTAATTATGTAATAGTTTGATTGAAGTGGACTTAATGCGGATTTTGGCCTAAGCTTAAGCTGCCTGCTTTTGTTTGTATGTGCGCTCGTGTGTGTGTGTATATGTTAGTGTATACCATTTTAATTGATTTGTTATGGCCTTGGCTAAAATCGGGCAAGTTCAACGACGTTCCGAAAATGCAGACAGCTTAGTTGAGTGATTTCGCCGCAGACGAATACCATAATGGATGCTTGCTTTAATACGATATGAAGGGGGTTTTGGTCTGCTTAGGACGAATATATGTAAGGCATTCAAAGCTTAAATTGTTAGAAACTCTTAACTTGTATCACGTAAGCCATATATGTACTTATTTTTGGTAATAAGTTCAAACTTAAAATTTAAAGCGAAATAAAATCACAAATAAAATAAAACAAAAAAATATTTTTATAGATATATTTGTATGTAGAATAAATAAATTCAATTCTTGAACGACAATAAAAGGTTTAGAAGGAGTTGTGTTATTAATTTGTGAAATTCATAATTATGCAGCTCAACGGGAAGCAACATTTTGAAAAAAAGTGTTTTTTGTTTTAATATTTCATTTGACAGTTGCAACAACTGCTTCCAACAATGGCCGTGAAACAAAAGTGCAAAGTATAAATGAAAGTCACAAAGATTTCCAAAGTCCGAGCAGAGCTTTTCCGCCGGCAACTGTCCAGACTCTAAATACTTTTGGGTGCTTCTTTTCAAACGTAAACAAAGGAAACACAAAGACAAGAATGGCAAAATAAAAACAAACAATAAATGGAATAAATATGTTAAGCATTCAAAGAAATTAGCATATTGTGCCTGAAATGTTGGTCTTCAGTTGGCCCCCCAAAACTCCCCCCAAAGACCCACAAAATCCCACACCCAACGAGAGCAGAGTTCAAGTTTCTAACCTGGTGGCAAGTACTTGCTGGGACTTTAATGTCCGGTGTTGGAATTGCGCTCAAACTTTTCGGACATATATAGTTATATATATTTATATATATATATATGTATATGTATGTACCCCCATATTGGTGGTGCTGGCCAAAGTTTAAGCTGCGCATAAGTCAAACATGTGAAGTTGGGCGAAGTTGCTGCAGAAAAGACACCTGCTAACTGGGTCCGGTCAATTTAAATTCACCGCCAGCAAAATCTTCACAATGGGTGTAGCAATTCACATCCGACACACCCACACACACACATTTGATATAATCGCCCACTGCCACACCCAGTTTTGGTGAAAATCACACTTACATTCACAATGCTTTGCCCTGCTCTCTGGTTACACTAAAATGAATGGCTAATCTTTAGAATAAATGAAATGAATTTTTCTTTGGCTCGTGCCGTTGGCAGTAGTCCACATCCCCCCTATCCCTCTCAGCCTCTGCTAAAAGTGCGTGCAGTAAATCGCATTAATTTGGTATGCTGACCACAAAACTGGGATTTATTAAATAGTCAACTGAAACTCGCACCAACAAAGGCGCAACGGTGTGGGGCAAAGTGAGACGTGCGTGACACACACACAAATGCGACCAGATCGACATTCACGTGCACACACACACACACTTATACATTTATATTCTGTTACGGGGCAAATCAAGCATTCGAAAAAGTTAAGGGCTCACACACACACACATGCTCAATTTTAGCTACAACTATGCGACTTTGGCACTCCCTGACCCACCTTTGCCTGTCCAACTGTTTCTTTAGTGTCTGCTTCTTGGCAGCGTTCGTTGGTTGGTTGGTTGGCATTTGGCAAGTGCACTGGGCGGGGCACTTCCGTATCTGTGCTCACTTTTCCGCTTGCCATTCAGTTTTACAGCGACAGTGTGAAATTTGAACAGTGGCAATTATTTCGAAGAATATTTGCAAAAAATATATAATATATAAAATATAATATAATAATAATTGATTAAAGTGGTTGATGCTTAGGCTATCTTGTTAATGGATCCTTTTTGAATTTTACTGAAATCCAGCTTGCTATTTTGTCTTGATTCTGATTTCATTGTACTTGTGTGATTCTATTAACTTTTTTTCATAATTTTCATATTTCAAAATTAATCATATGCCACATTTTGATGTCATTGTGTTTTCGTGTTTTTATTAATTTGTTTTTATCATCTTCATGCTTCAAAACCAAACAAATATTTCAAAATTCAATTGACAGATTTACTTCATTTAGTTTTGACCAAATTTTAGCCACTGTATCTTCAGTGATAATGCCTGAGTGCCGGCTGGTTGCACTTGCCTTTCATTATGCAAGCTAAAGGCGAGGATTTACACATCCGCTGCTGCTGCTGCTGATGCTGCTGCAAGGCAGTGAGTCAAAAATCTTTCAGCTGGAATGCAAATGCCGCCCCGGCAAGTCAATAAATAAATTCAAACAATTTGACAACTTGTTCAATGGCGTCCCAAATTGTATTGGCACCCAGGGTCTTGGGTGGGGGGAAGTTGGGCGGGGTGGGGGTTTTACGGGTCAACAGTTGGTGTGCTGTTCGGTTTCTTTGATTGTCAACCGGAGCAGGCGTTCGACTCAGTATAGGGGAAATGCGTGCCCAGCAATTGCGTTTGAGCGAATTTAAATTAAAGTGTCATTGAAATTGGCATCCCCTCAAACGAAATAAAATTTATAGTTTCGGCAACGCTTTGGCCGAGCGCTGTTTATTTCGGCATCTTACTCTTGCATGTCCTTTTCATTTTCATTTTCATTTCCATTTCGATTTTCGTATTTCAATTTCTGTAAGTGTTGAGTGTCAGCACACACACACACGCACACCCACACACATACACGTCCAGTTTAGATTTATCACTTTTGATTTCGGGTATCTTTCACGTCGTACTCCCTCACTCGGCTGCTATTGATTTAATACATTTATTTGCTTCCGACCCGCCTGACTTTATTTGAATTCGATCTCGGTTTGACTTTTGTTTGTGCCAAAAAAAGTTTTAATTCAACTTTGGGCGTTGCCGTTATATCACATTAAAAACTTGTCTCTCGTATTGCCAATAATCCATAGTTTATTGAATGTTTCACGTCTCCTGTCGCAGCCGCACAAATATTTTCAGCATGATTTATGCAGAGTGCAGAAAGTTAGGACGGTTTTTTGAATTGGCCCAGAATGCCATAATAAATGCAAACTGCGGCTTGTCGAAGGACACAAATTTGTATAAATTTATATTTGGGTTATTATACATTATATATTTTGCTTTTCAGATTAGTGACGCCTTAGCTAACGGAAATTCATTTTCGTTTCTTTTCAGTTGCATTTAAACTTAAATTTTAGCTTAAAATTTTTAAGCTCTCATTTCTTATTCATTATTTTGCCACAATGTTGTTCACAATCAATCTGTAAAAATGGTAAGGCAAATGATTCTTGTATTATTAAATATATTATTTTTATTTGATTTTGGCCATTTTCCTGCGCTTAGTTATTACAGTTCTTTCTTTTTGATAGCTTAAGCTGCTGTTATTTGTTATTCAACAGTTGAACTCAAACACACTTTGAGAGCATCGAACTAAGTGCAGGCGGTACTAAAATCAAATGATCATTAAGTTAAGCTTCAGATCTTTATGTGGCATAAAACGAATTACTTGCACTTTAGAGCATGTGAACCGTTACATTTTTGGACAGCACCGAATGCCATTCACCTCACTGTGGTGTGTCTTATATGCACTTAATTCCATACCTTTTTTTGCTGGGCAAGGGGAGAAAATACTTACAAAAGCCAACAGTTCGGAAAATGAACGTAGATAATGCACACATTCTGAAACAACTATTCTGTAAATTCCAAACACACACACACACACAAGCACGCACTCTCTGCAGTATTTACGACTAATCCAAAATGATGTGTCTGACTTTGAGCAAAGGGTTTTTTCTTTTGTTTTGCTGGAATTTCAGTGCAATGACCGCTCGCATAGCTCGAGAGGACATTCAATTCACCTTTAAAATGAAAAGTTTTTGGCACGTTTTTTGTCGTTTGTAAATCAGAAAAAACCGCTGAAAAAAAAACCAAAAGCAAATTTTGAATGGCGGAAGTCGTATATTTCATTTATGAGCTACAATAGCGGAAATGAAAATATTAAACCATAGAAGTGGCACCGGCACGGACGTAATGCCCGCATCTGCAGCCAGGTTGAAACTGGACCAAAGGCCCTAGACCCATTCCCATCCTTTTGGATCTGCTGCCTGGCTTATATGTGGCGTTCGTATTTGTGCAGCACTTGAAAGCCAAAGCGAAAAAAGTAAATAAATGAAAAAAAAAACAAAAAAAAGGAACACAAAGCACAAGTCACAAAGGTTTTCCACACACACACACACACACACACACACACACACACACACACACACACACACACGTATACATACATATGACCAGCCGTAATGTGTTTTTTTTTTGCCTGTCTATAGTTTGCTTGAATGGTTTTCAATGAGTTGTAGTTCCTGTTGCTTTTGTTGTTGTTGTTGTTGCTTTTGCCTTTGTTGTTTGTGCTCCTCCTGCCAGCAGCAAACACTGCAATTTTCTTATAAAATTATAATGACCAGTCGATATTTTCCATTCGTTTTCTTTTTAATACAACAAAAATTGCTGCTCTTGATGTTGTTGCTGCTGTCATTGTTATGGGCCTGCCAACAGCCACCCCCCACACAGTAAACCTGATTTTCCAGGTAGAAAGAACCCAACATAGGCGAGCTGACATTAAAAACTCCTTTTACATACAAATGTAACTGGCCACGGGCGCCTTGGCAAAATTAAAATATAATTTTGTTCCCTTACTGTTCACATACTCTGCACACATGCCAATCAGTGTCCATTTGCAGGCCTGCATTGGCCTTTGACCTGACGGTTTGTGTTCGAGTCGGGCCTTTCATTAATTTGTTTGCTTATTAAATTATGTGCTCTTATTGCTTTGACCATAAATTGCGGACATGTGGTCTTTGCCAAGGCATTCTGTAATTACTTTGAATAATTCAATTCGATTGGAAAATTGGAAGTTGCCATCGGCCATTTTATGATACACACACATATCAATTTGTGTATCATAAAACGAGCTATAATCTAAATTAATATAAATCAATGAAATAAAATGGAATTTTTCCTTTAAAGCCAATCAGATTTAGTGTAAAGTTTGAACAGATCTTAATTTAGCTCATTCATAACTTGATTGTATTTTATGAGGTTGACAAAACTAACAATGAAGTTTATCTACCTAGTTAATCTCAATGCGGAAAATACATTATATAAATATTGAAAATTTTAATATTTAGTTTAATTTAATTAATGGATATACATGTTAGTGATGTTTAGTTAATTAATGCCTAATTTTATGTATGGGACTAATTTTATTTCAAATAGTTAACGAAATAAACAGATTTTTAGCAATTACCTTTCTTTGTTACATATTAATTCTCGACATATGCTCAACGGACTTGTCAAATTGTGTATAAACTACGTCCTTGGCAGCTAAAAACACGTTTTCTTTCTCTGGCTATAAAATGATTCACGCCTGGCATTAATTAGCAAGGCGGGGCAGCTTAACGGCAGACCAGCTTGAGGATTAAAACTAAAATGCTCTATAAACTATGCACTGTGGGTGCACACACATTTGGAAATTTTAGGTACCAGAAGGGGGGAAAGGCAGCACAAAATGGCAGCAACTGGGACCCGGACTCGAGTCGCATGCAGGGTAACACACAAACGCCATTAGTTGGTTGGTAGCGACAACTTTTCACATTGTAGCCGCTGGGCGCACAGACACGCCACGCAGGACGAAGGTCCTGCTGCCCAGAGCACACCTCGGCAACGTGGCAAACCTAACGAGCGATGCCGCAGCCGCAACACAATAAACACCAAGCTGGGCATCCACATTCACATCACCATCACCATCACCATCAGCATCAGCATCACGAGGAGGAGCTGCGAGCTGGAGCATCATCAGGAGCATCGTGCTATTATCAACTTCATCAGCTATTGTCAAAGTTTGGCGCATTTATTTGGTTGCTCAATCAGGGCCCAAAGCGCTTTCGCTTTCGCAATGCTTTTGCTTTTTTGTTTTGGCGTTCGTTTTTGCTGCTGCTTCTGGCCCATTTTTATCAAAGCGCAAAAGCTCCACCTGCGCCGCAGCCGCCATTTACAATAATTACCATCAAATGAACAAACAAACTTTTGTGCCGCTTGTCAGGGACTAGCAAAGTGGTGACCCCCCGGACCCCATAATATTCTCGGCCCGCGACTCACTCCGCCATTACACTACGCAACACAAGAATTTTACTATTGCTGTGAAAAGTCTTAACTATAGAAAGTAGCTAAGTATATAAACGCAACTTTTAAATAAAGATTACATTTAATGTTTGATATTGTAATTCATTAATTGCAAGAAATATCTAATATGCACATTATTCAGTTAAATAATTTGTTTTTCTTTTTAAATATATATTTAAGGAGCAATTTCTGTTTGTTTAATATTTGATTAATACTTGTCGTACAAAATAATTTGTAGATTAATATTTAATTTTATATTTCTGAAAACTGAATTCGTACCAAGTGAATAATGCAATATTATTATTTTATTTTACCATTAATTATTTTTGTTTAATTTATTTATTAATTTTATTATCAATATATATTTAATTTTTTAATATCAAATATACCATATATAATTATTATTCTTTTAAAATATATCTTGTTTTCATTTATTCCACGCTGTGTTGGTTATATAACATTTTCATCATAAATACTGCTTGCTTAAGTTTGTTGCACAGTGTAGGCAAAGTCAAAGGCAAAGGCGCAGGCGGCGCTTTGGGAGTCATAGCTGGAGCGCTTATCGCGCAGCAAGCATCACTCAAAAGTTTCCTTTTTTACCACAGCGCCCCTTCCCCCTCTCCACTAAGCTGTCTGCTCAATTTTCCAACATTTGAACATTAGGCCGCTGAGGATTAACAATAGAAAAGAGAAGGGAGGGGGCAGGGCCTGCTGCTCGACTTATGCTGCAGGCTAAGTGAAGTTAATGAGAAGGGCGGGGGTGGGAGTCAAAGGGGGCACGGAAGTGCTGCAGCTTGTCAACTCTTGTTAATGCTGAGCTATTGAAAAGGCACTTAAAAGTATTTGCGCTGCAGTCATTTAAAGCCACTTAAATGCGCTCACAGCATCAAAAGTGAATGGCAAAAAGCACAAAACAAAAAAGAAAAAAATTACAAATAAATCAAATAATTGATGCATAAATAGCTGTAAAAGATGTTTCTAAGCCACTGAATGCTTAAAGCCAAACCGCAAATTAATTAATAAATGCGGCGAAACTCGACAAATTTTTAAGTGTGAGAAAATTACATTTCCATAAACATTTAAAGCAACAAAATAAAGTCAGGTGGGACTATACAAGTAGGTGTGTGTGTGTGTGTGGGTCTTGCCTTCCTAATTACATCTTAAGACGGCATCGCTCATAATAGACAGTCGAAGTACCGTAAGCTCGGCGCAATTAAAGCAAGCCAAATGTCACCAGGTGGAAAGCGTTGTTGGTAGTTTGTAGTTGGCAGTTGACTGCTGCTGGTGGTGTCAAGGTAACAAGATGTTTAATTAACGTGATTAGACGTGATGATAACTCATGTTGAAATTAAAATCTCAAAGGGCAGCCCATATACCCATACTTGCCGCCAAAATCTAACTTCTTGCCACACGACAGGCAGGCGGCACCGCCCAATTTGTTGAACGCAAGTGGTGCACGTCGCAGCGGTGCAGTGGCGCTTGTAGCGCGTTTCTGTGTGTGTGTGTGTATGTGTGTGTTTTATGTTTCTTGTAAATATTTATGCAGCCGTTAATGACGAGGCGAGAAAACTCAACTCCAAGCAGGTGCTAACTACCTTGCCAACTACGAACTGCCAACTGCCAAGAGGCTGTTTGAAGGTCGAAATTATACGAACTGTAAACGCCGCTTGTGTGTCTGTGTGTGTGTGTGTGTGTGTGTGTATTTGAGATCTTGCATCGTTAACTGTGCACTAAACTTTACGACTACTAGATAAAGTCGTGTTGCACAATTTGGAAACAATTTAAACTTTTTGATTAAATGCCGCGCAATTTTGTAGAAATCGATTATATTTGAATCAACAGAAAATGTAAAAAATTAAAATATAAAATTTAATTAAATATTAATATAATTAACAAACAAATGTTAAGTTATTAATATAGTTTAAATGCGAATGTTTTTTTTACAGAAATACATATTTTTAAAATTTATTTTTGAAACAAATGTCACTTAATGTTGTTCTGATTATCTTTTATTGAAAACGGAAACGGAATTATAATAAAAACATATTTTTTTTAACACACTTAAGCGTTAATTTATTCAAATAAAAACAAACACGAATTTAGTTATTGTTTTTGCTTAGTGTTTATGTTATTTGTTTTACAAAAGCCAGTTGAGTGTAAGATGCTTCAACTGATTAATATCAGATACCATTAATTAAAATTGGATTGCTTGATTTTTATTTAAATTGCCACTCTTTTTTATTAAGTGCCTATGCACCTGAAGTATCCACAAAATTAAACAACATTTTGTTAACAAGTGGCCAATTAAGCACATTGTTGTCAAATTGGATGTGCGACGGCACTTATTAATGTACAGAGAATGGCACTACAAAGGTAATTGAAACTCATAATCTTAAGTTGGCTTGTTGGCCAGAAAGTCAACTACAGAAAAGTTAGTTTGCTTCATTTGGGAGTGCACATCTAGAAGATATCCTGCAGCTGCTGTAACATCAATTTTAATACTTTTAAATCAAACGAGGAATAAACTTTATAAGTATGAGAAAACATATTGGTTATTGCTGTTATAATTTGATATATTTTATATAATTCAGATGCCTTCACAAATTCATTAAACCCTTGTTGGCACATTTTCAATGGGAACAGGGTATATAAAAAGGAAAACGAAAATAGCAGCGTTAGAGCAGCCAAGACATAAATTTAGCCGTAAAAGAGCATTTAAGATAAGCTTGCATTTATGGTCGTTAAAATTCAAAATGGCATTTAAAAACAGCACGACGCATCCCCTGTCCTTGATGCAAACTGCATGAAGGCTACACTCTGGCAACATCGCCTGCTCCTGCTCCTGTTCCTGCTGTTGCTCCTGCTCCCTGTTTTGCTCCGGCTCCGGTTGCAACGGATGCGCCAAGTAAAAAGCGCGCCATTTGGCTAATACGCTAAATATTCAAAATCACATTGGCCACGGGCTGAGAGAGCAGTTGTTAAGAGCGGGTGCGGTGAGGGGGACGAGGGGTATGTCGAGATCGGGATTGCCACTGGCTGAACAGCGAAATGCGGGCATTAAACAAAATTTTATGTTGGCAGCAGTCAGCAGAAGCATTTGGCTCGGCATCCTCAACATTGAGTTCTCAATGCACAATCCTCCAGTGAAATACATCCACACACACACACACACACACACACACACACACACACACAGACACACACACACACCTGTGCACTTTATGCGCTTTGCGATAGCAGTTTAACGTCGTTGACGTTAATTTGTGCCACCAGGCGGCAGCAAAAAGTATGCTAGCTATGTGACATTGAAGTGAAACATCATTATAACATCATAACGCTGCACATCATCATCGGAGACCAACCTCAATTTCTGCTGACTTCCCTCCCATCGTTACGCTCCATTGAGTGCACAATTTCATTAGGCGCCCGTGGATAGCCGACTGCCGGGGACAAAGTGAATGTGAATACGAGTGCGAGCACGAATTTGAGTGGCAAAACGAATACGATTACGAGTACTCGCTCTGTTGTTTGGTACATCAAATGCAGTTGTTTACTTAGTTAGCAGCTGCTGCTCAGCGTGTTGACATCGGTTTGTTCTCTGTCAGTCTGACATCAGATTATTGTCTTGCCTTTGTCCGTAGGCACCCTATTTCCAAATGAGCAATGGGGTATATTGTGCTTATCAACTAAATCATTTTATTTTATGTAAAGCTTGTGTTAAAAAATAGAGGTATGAAAAATTTTCCCGGATTGTAAAAATGTACAGATAAAAAAAGTCCTCCTTTTTGGGGCTTTTTAGGTTTCAGAAAAAGGAACAATATATATAATATATGCTAGTTACTAGTTAGAAAATAATATATATATACATATATTTATTTATGAACCTTATCTTCCTCGGCTTGGCATTTAGTCGTCTAGCAAGTACGGTAAATAAAAATATATAAAAACCAATCCAATAATCATGAATGGGTATTTCTGTTCTAACAAATAATTTATTTATATTTTACACAGCAGAAATGTGGACGAAAGTGAAAGCTGTGAGTTTTAAACATTTGTAAAGCTTAACTTTGCGCATCTGTTAGTTTAATAATATTAAATTACATGTAGCAAAAAATTGTTCAATAAATTTTACCACTTAAATATTTTGCTTCAATTTAATTTGTTTAAGTTCTTTGTTTAATTTATTTAGGTTCTTTGTTTCGGTTAAATTTTTGTTATTTAAATTTTATATATTTTCTGCCAAACCAATGATCAAATTGAAGGCTAAGTTATTTCTGTATTTTTGCCATTTGCGGTCGAGTTGCAGAATTTCTTTTTAATTAGTTTCAGTTGGGTTCAATGCACCCGCTGACCCCAAAAGGACTTGCAAAAAGAATATAAGTTTTTGTGTGCGTATGTGTGTGTGTGTATTCATGTCACTCACTTATCACACAAGTGAAAATTGGAGAAGTCGAAAGCCGCCTGTTGGCGCCATCAGTCCAATAGCTGGCGATATATACGACTTTTTTCTCGGACTGCGCACAAAACTGTGCTACACATAACGCTACAAAATGGCCTTTGAAGTGTTGATAAGTGTGCGAGTGTGTGTGTGTGTGTGTTTTATTCATGGCAGCAATGCTTTTGCTTTTTGCGGCTTTTGGCATGCCACAAAAGTTATGCACTAACTGATGCCACCACTTTTACAAATTTATGTTATGGACCACGGTTCCACAGACTGGGACTGGGACTGCAGCTGTCAGTCCATCTGTCCGTCGGTCTGTCTGGGCCGCAAGTCCAAGGCTGGGCTGAGGCTCGCATTTTGGTACTTTTGGCAAGCAATTGAAAAGTTGTTTCAACCGGAGCCACTTGGCCAATAACTTTTTAAACGCTCTGGCAAACGCAATGGCAACAATTTACGGCGACTACAAGTGGAAATTCAAAATACATGTGTCCAAAATAAATAATCACCGATTGGTTACATCTAGGGGCAACTATGTGTGTGTGTATGTGTTGGTCTACATCAACACCATTTGTCCTTTGTTAAGTAACAATTGAATGCAATGACTTTTGCCAAATTGATTCTCAACAGCAGCTACTGCAGCTGCCGAAGGAGACAACAATGGGAGCAGCCATCAAATGGCAAACAAATGCAAGGCGCTTGCCAGTCTCTAAAGTTTTCCAGTCTATAAGACTCACACACATATATATATATATAGTATATAGTTTCTCGTATGTGTGTGAATGCATTGCGTTTGCTTAGCCTTGGCATCTGCCCAAATAAATGGCATATTAAGTAGACGCTCAGCGGCACCTGTGACTGCAAAATGTCTACAAAATTGAATTCTATCTTAAATTATGAGCTGCATGCAGGCATGCTCTTTAATTTAAAATATAAAAGATATATATATCTTTAAAATATAATTGTCAGAAATGTGAAGAAGAACACTCAAAAACAAACAATTATTGTTAAATTTCAAAATTTGAATTAATGTTAGAATTTAAGCCAAAAAATTAACTACCTGTAAATAGTGTACTAGTGTATTTATCGATAGTAAAAGAACATTTTGATTTAATATTATAATCAAGCTTTAAGACTTTGTTAACCTTTAAGCGAATAATCCAACGATAAATGATTATAAATCGAGTAAGTATTAAACTATTTTAAGTTCCAAGAAAGGAAAGGAAAAAATCCTTAATTTTAAAAGAAAACGCAAATTTATTTAAAAACAAATTTTCCGTTTTTATTTTTTATGTATCATATTACTTTTTATTTTAAACATATATATTTAATTCGTTTCATACAAAAACATACATTTTTTTAAAACTGTTGCTCTCTGTATTAAATCATTTGGTTCATTGGCTCCCTGTATGCTTATATAAATGTTGTAATTCTTTAAAGGTAAGCGAGTAAATAACTCTCATAAATTTATCAAGTAATAATTTTCTGTGTACTCGTTGGCTATTTTTCATCGAAATGTCAGAGACAGCGCTCAGAAATCGACAATCTATGGAGAATTATGAAGCTGTTTACCTTCAGGCAAGTCGGCTTAGCCCCCTTTTGTGTCGCCGCTATCTCCATCTTTATCTGGTGCCTTTATCTCGGTCTTGGCCACTGTTTCTCTGTCTGTCTGGCGGGGGTCCTTGTGCTGTTTGCATGACAAATGGCATTGCCGCAGTCTATTATTAATAGGAATGTATTAGCCAGGCGCCTGTCCCATTTATCGCACATGTTAAATGCTCGAAACGGCACTCAGGGGATCTATATAGAAAAATATGTATTTGCTTCAGCTACTCGTAGTACATACACATACACATAAATGGCCATATCGTTGAACGGTGAATTGTTGTCTGATTGTAAAAATCTAACTGTCATCGGCGTTTAGTTTATTAATTACAGCATCAACAACAATCGGCAATGGCCGAACAAATTTACGGGCGCAACTTGCATGTGGCTATTAGCACATATTATTAAGCAGTTTGGCTAGTTAGCCCGGTCATTGTTTGGATGGAAATCACTCCCCCGCGTGTTCTTAGCACGATTTGTGGCACTCGTTGGCAATTTGTGTCGCGTGGCACACACACAAACACACGCACACCGAAAACTTTTTCATTGGTCGACTCTCGGGCATTGGCATAAAATGGTCGCCCGTTTCCTGTACATGCAGTGTGACACGCACTTTCCAATTAAATTCATTACACCTTCTTCCGAGTGGGGGCCCACCCCTAACCACGGTCGCGTCTTCAGCTGTCCCGTGTAATTTCCAACAAACACTAAGTCATTTCCGGCCAAACGGCCTGTCCATTATCCAGATTATCATTTGAATTTTGCTGTCCATGGGCATTTTTTTTTTGTGTTTACGGCACGTGCAGGTGCTGAAAAATTCTTTTTTTTTTTGCAATTTTCGTTTCTTTTTTTGACTTGTGGGCCACAACAAAAGTTGACAAAATAATGCGACAAGGGGATCTGAAAGGTGAATTTCCATACGGAGCAGCTGCCGCGGCGGCCAGTGAATTATTTTTCACGTAAATTGGGTGTGTTTTCTATTATTGCCAAAGACTTCCGGCGTGCCATGACGCAGCTCCTGTCAGCGAACGCAACAACAACAACAACAACAACAGCATTAAGTACTAGCCGCAGTCACTTGCTTCAAGTCTTTCAAGTTATTTTAAATTTGAAACGTGGGTCACGGACAACGTTGCCACTTCCTACACAATATGTGCCCGTTCTTAAATTTTTTTCGTTTTGGCTGTTGTTGTAGGGCAGGTTTTCTCAATTTTTTTTTGTTTTATTTTATTTTTATAATTTTGTTTTTAATGTAAGCGGCCGATGCCAAAAATGAGCTGCAAAACATTGGCATGTAAAATATGACAGCTCAGCCAAAGTGACCAGACCAGAGTTGGTTTTGGATGAGCGAAGGATGTGCGACAAGGTGCAGGATGTTGTTACGGAAATTAAACGCATTGTAACAGCCGTTTAAGTTTTTGCTGGAAAGCCGCTTTGATGAGATATTTGGCTGATGAAGAATTTTGTTAGCGGTTTTGGTTTTGGGGTAAGACAATAAATGTTTTAATGAATTTATTAAATATTTCAAACATTGTTGAAAATTACTTTTTAATTTTCAGATAATAAATATATTTTGTTTTATTACGGTATATATTTAGGTTATAAAAATATAAAATTTTGTTCTCTTTCTTTTCCAGTAAAAATATATTATTTTCTATTATTATATTATTTTTGTATTTTTTTAAGTTTTAGATCACAAGTAATGTAAATAAAATCCATATAGAAAGTAGAAGAGTTGTCAGCACGTCATTATTGATTCGATTAAATTATTAGTTTTGTCGTTAGCCAACACTGGCGAAGTGGAGTGCTCGTTAACAAATGGAATTCGTTTGACATATTTGACATTTCAGCTGAACAGCTCGCACCTTCGTGTTTGTTATTGGCCAATTGCGGAAGTGCGGAAAAGCGCAATTCCAGGCTGGGCCACAGCATTCGCTTCGCATAATGCGCTCAGGCGATTAAAGGGATAGGGAGAGGGGCAAGGGCAAGGGGCGAGCATGGCTAAGGGAGCAGCCATATACAATATCCATAGTCATGGCAATTTTGTTTAGAAACTTTTAATTAGTGTTGCAAAAGTTTTTCAATTAACACCACCTGCACAACTATTTATTTAGCTGGCAGCGCTTCCGAGTCGCGTCATGAGCAACGATGCTGCCAACTTCTTCGAAACATTTTCGAGTCGGGCCCCGTGTTGCCCATTCCCGCAATTTTTGCCGTTGTTGCAATTGTTGTAACTGTCAACTGTAAATTATAAAAATATTTTTGCACTTGTTTGTTGGTCTTGCTCGTTTGTTGTTGTTGTTGTTGGTTTTGAAAAATGTTTTGCAGCAAAGCACAAAATAATTTAGTACAAGCGCCCTCTGTCGCCCAGCGGCATTCATTAATGCCCGCCCAATACATAAACTGAAATTGCGGCCAGCCGCTTTATGGAATGTTTTCTAATTGATTTCTACTTGGACTTGGATCGTAATTTAATATAAATTGCACAACTTTTTGACAGCTCAAAACAGTTGCCAGTTGTTTTTAATATAAATTGGCAGCACTTCAGAGAGGCTAATGGAAATCAAAATGAAAATATATACATATAACTTTTTTGAGTCGCCAATCAACATCAAACCGAAATGACAATCAACTGTGACAATTTTTCGATTAAAATACAGCTTATGGCCAATCCATAATTAACCTGGTCATAGTCGAGGGGCATACTGAATAACTGTACTTATTTATAATTAATGAAAGAATGCGAACGGCAGTGTCAAATTGAGTGACGTATAATTATCATCATTAATTCTTCTGTAAATGGCAAAAAGTAAAATACAGGCTAAATGATTGTAAAAATTGAAATTTCCGTTTTGTTGGCCTCAAATATCACAGCTGAAAGTGCACTCCACTCCACTAATTAAAGAACATTTAAACACAATACATTTAAGTAAATTAAAGATTATATAATATACAAATTATATATTTACATTAGAGTACATTTATTTAACTGTTGTTTTTCCAAGCATCTCATGAATTGCGATCAAAACTTTCAGCTTTGAAATACAATAAAATTCTAGTTGGGCGACTGTACAAACGAATCGAGTTAGTATTGTTGGCCAAATAACGGAAAAAAAAATACCAACAAAACTTTCGCTGTTTGGCTTTCGGCCTACATTCCGGGCCGTACTATTAAAGTCTGAACTAAAGTTCCAGCACTTTTTGTTAATATTAGTTGCTATCAAAAGGCGTCCTTGTGCAGTTGGCCATAATAGCGTTGAGAAATTTTTATTATGTACTTAATGAAATTTCTGCTTATGCGAATTCGCTTGTTGTTGACACATAAACAACATGAAGACATCAATAATGAAATGTTATTTTTTGCCATAGTCTGAACGATGAAGTCATTGAACTGGCCAACGAATAGAGAATATAGTAGAGTGGAGAGCAACCAGGAAGAGCAAACAAAAGGCAAGTGGAGCACAAAGGCATGAAGGAAGTCGAATTCCTAATGCGATGTTGCTGGCGCATGCGGATTAATAATAATAATAAATATTAAATGCCATTACGGGGCCGAGTGAATTTATCTGAGGCCAAATTATCTAAACGACGTAATCTTGAATTCAATTGCGTGTCCCGAAATTACTCCTTGCTCCTTTTATAATTCGAGCAAATGAAGATTCGCCGGGTGGACGAACTAATCCTGCGCTCCTTATATGGAACACAGTACACGTAAAACGCAAACTATTTAGAAAAGCTTTATTTATGTTAAGACATAAATTTAATGCTAACAAGCACCAAGAAACAGATGCGCCCCTCATTCCCGCCCCCTATTTCCAACTTAAGACGCGAGACTTGAGGCAGCGTCAAGGTGTGTGCAAAATTTATTTGGCTGCAGCATCTTTATCTTCCTCTTCGTCTTCTTAGTTCGTATTTTTATTTTTTTTTTTTTGCAGCGTTGCACTTGACGAAATAGCGGCCACAGTTGCAGCAAAGATGCAGCAGCAGCTACTTGCCCCGGGGTATAAAATTAAATTTCAACTTTTAACGAATATTTACGCGTTGCCAGATAAAAGTGGCATAAAACTTTGGCGCCCAGTGCAAAGTGCAAAGTGCGAAATAGTTGCCCCCAGAATGGCCAGCAAGGCGACGTGCAACGTACAACGTGCAACGTGCAATTGAGTGCAGCGTAGTACAGGGTATGTCCGGGTTGGGGTTGCATGCCACCCCAAGCCGTGAGTAGCGTTGAGTAGCAACAACCCCGAAAAGTATCTGTTAAGTATAATTTATGTATGTGGCATGTGAATGGGGGGTTCTTACAAAACAATGCATTTCATTTTGGCCAAGGCACATAATGTTGCAACATGCACAATATGGCAACAGAACTCTGCCACAGATCCCTCTGTGACGTGCAAACCAATGTGGCTTTTGACTTCAAGCATTCACATATTACAAGAGAATAATTTATAAACTAAGAACTGGACGAAAGTCAACTTTCATCATTGAAATTAAGGAATTTATTGGTCAAAGCGGAAAATTAAGGGTAATATATGAAATGATTTAAAATGGGATGCTTCCTTACAGCATCCAAAAATGTTCAGCAAATTATCTGAAATGGATCTATATCAAGAGCAAGGACGAAGATCGAATACAATTTGCAAGTATTTAAATGTTCCTATTTCCTACAAAATAGTTAAAGTTCAAAAAAGAAAAACATCGAATTTTAAAAAAGGGCAAAGCAGTTTTAACCTCTCTATGCGATTCTCAAGAGTTAAAGAAATGCCTGTAGACTTTTGGTGTTTAGATATATATAATCATTATCATTAATGGTTAGTATATTATATTGCAACCAAAGTTAGGGTATCTTAAATGTTGTATTAATATTTATTTCTCGATATTATATATTTTTATACTTTTATTTTTGTTTATTATCTTGATATATTGACTTTTTCATTTAATATTATTTTATCTGTTCAATAAGTTATTTGCTATGTTTTTAAACTTTTTGAAATCACTGTACATAAATCAAAACAGTGCAGGACAAATTTTCCTTACCTGTAAAACCAATGATGTATTGTATAAACCTATTTATAAATTTATTAAATAACATATAGCACAACTATAAAAGGGGAAATATTGCCGTTTGAAACAATTTTTCTTTATTTTAAAATTACTTTTTTGAATTTTTTTTATGAAATATCTTTTTTATTTAATAGACAATATTTACGGTGCTTGATCTAATTTTCGCTTTGTCTGGCAATAAACTTTGAAAAGACTTCAACCTGAATTTATAAATACCAAAATGTGTTTGTTTATAAATTCAATGAAAATTGCATGAATATGTTGTTCTAATGAATGAATGAATGCGCATCTTGTGTGTGTGCGTGTGTGTGTGTGTGTTTACATGAAAGTGGCTGATAAGAAAAGACGTCTCGTAGTTTGAAAGTGCATTCATGCACAATGTTCAGTGCTTGGCTACCTGACAGTATCTGTATTGCATATGAACTCGTCCTTAAGTGGTTGTATATGGATTCCATTCTTTTTTAAACTGCATGCATAAATGCAGCCGTGACTGCAACTGCAACTTGAACTGCAACTGCAACTGTGACTGCAGCTGCAGGCAAAAGCTTGCCAGCCATGCAGAATTTTTCAATTTTCTTGGCAGCCAACACAAATGGAATTTACTTTGCAGGACACAAACAAACACACACAAAGATACTCAAGTGCAGATGCAGATAGAATTTCTGCTTTTGGCTATAGAGCAACGCAATTAACTTTCATGTCTTTTTGGCAGTTGTGGGCTAGTTCTGAAAATCTTCAAATTATATCTACGCTCAAGAACAAATATATATATATATGTGGTCTTTATATGTACTGTGTGTGTGCTTTAAATGTTTACTCATTGAAGTATTTTTGCAGCATTTATTGTTGCCACTCGAAAATCATAAAGTTTCAAGTCCCAGCAGCGCCTTCAAGTTGCACTTTTGCTGTGGCAGTTTCTCAATTGCTCGCAATTAGCTCGCAATTTTATTTCTGGCTCTCAGTCAGTTAACTTCACAGTTGTATTTAAGCCTGGCTGAGGTCGGCTAATTGCACACTTCAAGCTGCATTCCAAGTGGCCCACTGAGAGATACACGACAAATATCAGATTTATGTGAAAGCATCTCCTGCTGCGCGTATGTGGATAGCCGAGTTGACTGCACTTGATGCGGCTTCCTCAGCAAATATTTTCTGTAAAGCCAACTAAAGGTTATTCCAGCTAAAATGCTGGCAATTAGTGAAATTGTTGATTTGGCCATTTAATTATAGGAACAATAAAACATTTAACTAGGCTATAATTTGTTGTATGAATATTAAAATGTAAAGCCTGAGAATCCTTGAATTTATTTCTTTTTTTTTTTTGCATGTTCTATTAATTTTCTGTTTTATGATTTTTATGTAACCGAATTTTTATATCCTTAAATAAATAAAAGATTTATTTCGCAAAAGTTTTAATTTTCAATTTCAATTAGATTTAAGCATCAGTTTTTTTTTGTGTTTTACAGCAATTAAGATAATTTATTTTCTCTTTGTTTGTGCTGTCAAACAGAGTATTGCACTGATGCATATTCCCATTAATATTCGTACCTTTTCTTTGAATTTCCCGTAGTTGGGGAGCATGTTAAATTTATAAGGAACAGGAAATAATAGCGCTGTTAACATTGGCTCCGTCGACAAATCCACCCAATAGATCTTCCATTTGGAAAGCTGCGCCCATATACAATGAAAACTGTGCCAAAAAAAATTCGGCTGATTTTTCAGTTTTCCCATTTGGCTGCAGCCAGACAAATCTCAGGCTGACAACGCAGCGCATTTTAAGTATTAATAAGAAGAAAACTGAGAAATTGCGAACAATGTGACTACAAAATACACTCTCTTTTAAATAAAGGAGCATAAACCATTAAAAATAAAAATATATATATATGTTTTATCAAACCACTTGTTATGTTATTGTTGCTCAAATAGTTACAGAAAGTCAATTAAATTTTCAAATTGTTGAATAAAAGTTGCGTTTGTTTTTGTTTTTTTTGGTGGGTTTTTAAAAGTTGTTAAGCTCCCCTCTCTCAGCTGTTGTTAGCCCCATAAAAATAGTGAATTGAAAGTTCGGTAATGGAAATTCAGACACGATACGACGCAAATCGAAACAAAAGCCTCAAATAAATTGGAGAACAAAAAAAAAAAAAATAAATATAGGTTTTAGACTATGGCTGCCTGCCAATAGTCATTTTCCCGGAAAATGCAGCCCGACCAAATTTTCGAAGGGGCGTCAAATATTCCATATAAAAAGTTGTCGAACAATAACGTTAACAACTGAAACAGAGCGAACAAATATTTGCAGCGCATTCCCCAACTCGTTTGCAGCAATGCAAAAAAAAAAAGAGGAAGAGAAACCAAAGTTTTGTATTAGTTTGGCCAATAAAAGTAGTTGAATGCCAATGAAATATTGCGACAAGGTCAAATTTGGGCAATATGACTGTTTACTGGGCTTTCAATTAAAGGTGAAAATTAAGTACACAAATGGCAATGTGAGACAGACACCAAATAAGAAAATTTTGCTCAGCAGCTTCCTTGGCATGTCAGCCACGTGCTGAAATTAAAATTCTAACTGCGTCAAACGCTAAAAACCAACAAGAAATAAGAAACTAGAAACTGGAATCTTTGCTTGTGAGTCCTTTTTATGTTGCCTTTTGCAATTGTCTAGACTCAAGTAAAAGGACTGAATCTTAGTCCGATCACAGAGACATATATAGCTGCTATATACATAGGTATCCATGACTTGCGGCGACTTCAATTAACGGTATCTGCAGGCGCTTGTTTTGATTTCCACACAGCGGTCGTCATCGTGAACTCGCCTAATTGAAGTCCACGAAAAGTTCGTGTATTTGCACAACCTCAGACGAGGCAGCAAAAAGGGTCAAGCAACAGGAAACTTTCCCAAATTCGATGAGTGCAAAAAGTTTCCAGGGGAATAAAGCGTTTAAAGGGCAACCTTAATTGAGAGGTCTTTAACTCTTGAAAGTTTAAGAATTTAAATTTTATATAAAAAAAGTAAAATAAAAATAGAAATTAATTTAAATAATTATGCCTTAAGAATACCTCGATTCTGGAGTGCAACAAGATGCTATTTATCAAATTTAATTTCCTAAACATATAGTAGAAGATTCGTTGCTGCTTCAAATATTATCTGTTTACTTGTGCACTAGGGATTCACATACGATTTGGCACACGGAATCGCAAGGACCTCCCGCTGGAAAGCTGCTGCCGGCAATCCATTTAAGTCTGGTAAATGTTTATCAACATTTCACACTTGCCGTCGAGATATGCAAGGGCCAAACTCATTTCTCAGCCACGTTCGCGTTTGCTGCATGTATTCTCATCTCTTTTTCACTCGCTCTCTCTCTCTCTCTCTGTCTCAACAAACAAAAGAGCTTTTAACATTGCTGCGTGTGTGCGCGCAACCTTTGGCCGATTAAACATAAATCCCCATAAAGCAACAATGTAAAAAATTGCCAACGAGCCAAGTAAAAACTTTGGCAAAGTGCTCAACGTCTTTCCATCCTGCTCGCTGGAGTTCTTATCCTCATCCTAGCCGATGTCGTCGTCGTCGTTGACAGCGACGTGCGAGGCCTTTGAAGTTGCCTCAACTAGGTGGAGCAGGGGTGGAGGGGGGAGTAAGCAATTTATATGCCGTGCACAAGATCATTCCTGTTAGGGCATTAAAAACTTAACTAGTTTTAATTCGTCCAAAATATGCAGGCGCGAAACGTGCACAATGCGCTAGTTAGCACAACGGTGCGTATACTTAATGCGACCACAAGTCCAGTGATTAGCAATGAGTGGGAGTGAGAGAGGAATAGGAGGGAGACCCTTCCCCCTGGCAAAGTTGACATTAATAATATGCAATGCTTGGTTGGTTTTTGCTGCCTTTGTCCGTCGAAAGCCACAAAAATTTAAATAAAGATACAGAAGAAGCTGCTGCGGCTTCGCCAGCGAATTGATTTGAATGGCCGCAGGGGCGGCTGCCAAGAATAACAATAAACATTACTATCTGCTTCATTGGTTATTTGCTGCTGTATGTGTGTGTGTGTGTGTGTTGGGCAAACAAGAAAAACAGCAGCGAAATTGAGAAACAGCGATAGCAACAACATTTTAAAAACGCAGCCGCAAAGCGAAGGCGCAGACAGACGCGGCTTATAAAGCAGTAAAAAAGCAGCAGTGGTTAAGAGGGGGGGAGAGGTCGACAAAAGCCTAGCCAAAAACTCCCCTCCAACCGGCCAAGCAATCGTTTCATATCGAATCCAATCGAATCGCATCGAATGGAATCGATATTTTTGGCCTGCACTGTTTGTGGCTGGTTGTTGGTGCCTTTGAGTGCTCGCAACTTTTGGCGTCAGTCGCTGCAGCCCACCTCCTCCCACCCACACTTCTGAGCTGTGCAGTGTGGTGAAGTTGTTGGCAAGTCAGCTGTGTGTTGAGTTGAGCAAAGCGTCGACTCGCTGGGCGAGAGAATTAACCCTTTAGCACAGTTGTGACTGTTATACAAGTGCACACAAGCTGTGCTTATACGGGGAATTTCACTCAATTATACTGGGAACAGTGACCTTATACAACAGTCGTGTTTGGGGAAGCGGAAACAAAATATGTAAACAAAAAGCCATTGATAGTGCTTATCAAGGCAGCAGCTGTACAAAAAAAGAAAAACACCCGCTGAGTGGTAAGTGAGAACTTAGTGATAACTGGGTGTTAGCTGCTCGTATAAGACGGAGACAGACGAGAACACTTGAGTAATGAATCAACATTTCGGGAAGTTTAACTTAACGAACAACAATTTATATCATTTATTATCGAGAACACGCTAAATATTTATGTTTTGACTTAGCCAATTGATAGAATTTAATTTGAAGTTCCATTTAAAATATTTCAAAACATATATATTAACTAAATTAAACTGAAGAAAGATTTTAGAAATATTATATAAAATATATTATTATATTTAATTCGAAATCTTGACATTATATTTAAATATAAATATTAATAATGTAAAATTAATTTACATTATTTTTACAAATTTGTGCACAAATTCCGTTTGGACATTTTATAAACTCTGTTGCCCCAATAAATTGGTTATAACTAATAACAATAACTTTTGGAAAAAATTAAAAAAATATTAATTGCAAATATTCGTCCCGCTGAGCTTAGATTATTAAATAATTCATCGTTTTTGCACTACATTTAGCCGGCTATTACTTATGGCTGTGGCGCTCTCTTTATTTAGTTGCTTAATTTTAATTTGATAACCCGTATTTATTATGCATTTTTACGGCGGCATATAAATCACATACCGCAAAGCACTAAAAATAAAAGTCCAAATAAAAATAAAAAGAAGCAAAACCAAAATGAAAACGAAAACGAAATCTCTCATTCCCCATGGACCAAACGCAGTCAAGCTCGTGCTTGCTGCAGAGAGGCACTCTCTCTCAATTGTGGGCGCTCTCTGGCGACACAACCGCTAAATGTGCGTGCGCCGGCACGTATAACAGTTTTCGAGACACGAAGCCGACAACGACGACAAAGACGAAGGCAATGCCGATGTCGCTGAGTTCTGCACGGTAGGCGAGTGCCAGGCTGAAAGTCGTCGGAGCGTTGCGGCCAAGCAGTCTCAAAGCGTACGCCGTTCACGACAGACACAGCGGGCCCCCACCAATCACGCAGACGAACGGGGTGTTGGCGTCGCGCGTGTCGCAGTTCTCTTGTACAACTCAGCGAATTTTTAACGAATTGCCGTTGCATTCACCGTTACAAATGTAATGTAGTGGGTACTAGGTCAAACCGCCGATAAATAAGAGGACATACAATCAAAACAAAGTTTGTGCAGTGAAGTGACAAACGGCAGCAGGTTAGAAATTGCCCTTTGAAGTGCTCGGGCAAACTAGTTTGTGAAGTACGCGACATAAAACGGTAAACGGTAAACGGATACGCGGCGTCAAATTGTGAGAAAACTTTACGTAAATTCGATTGCCGCAAATTGAGCCAAGAACGCGGCGACAGAACGACGACGGAACATGTGTAAATGCTAACGAGCGAGCGAGTCCAGCCAGAAAGGTGAAGAGGGGCAGCGAAGAAGGGCAGCAGCTGCAATCGCTGGCGTGTCTAGCGCAATTTGATTGATTTTGATTGACACAGCACTCAACTGTGGCCACCCAGAAGCAGTCAAGTGAAATACAGTGGGGCAAAAACGGAAATTTAGAAACGCAAATTGAAGAATAAAAAACTTAAACAAAACTCAAATACAATTTTCGCTAAATGTCTTTAAACTTTAAAGGTTTGTGCTGTCAGCGAAAAGCAAAAGCAAAAGCCTATAAAATATACAATATGAGTGCCAAAACCAATAAAACGCATTGCAAATAAAAGACGCCCATATAAAAGGAAAATTGCAATAATAAAAGCAATATACTATATCGACGGGCGCCGGCTAATCAACTACGGCAGCAACAACAACAACAACCACAACCAAGAAACCGTTGAGCTAAGCAACTTTTCTTGTGTGTTGCTTTTTTCCTTTTTTCTCATTTTTCGGCGGCTGTCGCTGTGCTTTTTTTTTCATTGCCTGTCATCGTTTTCTACATGTGCGCGCGTGTGTGTGTCTGCTGGTAACTGTTACTGTGACTGTGTGCGTGTGTGTGTTTGTGTGTGTGCCGCCATATAAAAAGGATAAAATATTACAGCATTGATTTTTGCAACATCAACAAAGTGGAGCAACAACAAAAACAACAACAACAACAGCTTTAACAACAACTCTTACAACCACTTTGACTAAAAGTTGAGCGCCTCGAAAGTTTTGGACACCCATTTTGCTCTCCTGTTTCGGGTATGTTATTTCTAATTTCTACAAAGCATTAATCCTAATAGTCCTACCTTGTATGTCTGCATAAAACTCGACTGGATGTGAGCAGAGTTTTGAACTTTTTATGCGCAACCTTTCAGATGTTGTTCCCAGTTTGCTTTCTGCACCGGCAACATTTCTTTATATGTATGTGGGTGGGATTTGGGTTTTCTAATTGCGTCGAATGCTCGTTAATGGAAGTAACTGTTTGATTTTAGCCTTATTGTAAACATATTTTCAGTTTAGTCAACTTTGAACTGCCAAAAAAGTTTAAGAGTTGGGCCGAAAATAAAAAACAAATAATGTTAGTATTATTATTATTTTGTGTTTTTTGTTTGTTGAGGTTGTAATAGGTGATTTGATGGTTATGTTGTGGGGCAAGCAGGATCTGGACATGGAAATGTGAATTGTTGGATCAGGTTATCTCTATGTAGTGGTCGTACGCATTGTTTGTGTGTCCTAGACTTATTCTGTTTATTGAGGTTTGTATGTTTAAGGGACTAGTTTTTATAGATGTTGCACATTTGACAGACATCTTGCTTATAGAGTAATCGCGTTAGTTGTCTAAATTTGCATGATGTTTACAGCCCTGATCATGGTTTGACTTCTAAATTGATTCTACCTATCAGTTTCATTCGTACTTAAAAATTTTTTTTTAAATTTAGAATCTCGAAATTTTATTTTTAATCGATTGCGCTTATAAAAATTAATATAAAATGCACCTTTTAAAGTAATTTTGAGGAGGTCGATTATTCTGTCAAAAATCATTCCAAATTTGACAAAAATATAGACAGTAGTTTCTGATTCCAAACTTGCTTGATTTCAAAGTTTAGTAACTTTATCAAAACTGAAATGATTATCATGATTTTTAACATTTTGATCATTGCCTGACCTCGAGATTGATTCTTCGTTTAAGTTTCATTAGTACTTAAGAATTTTTCTTTTCGATTTTTCCAAAAATAAAATCTTGTACTTCCCCCTTACTTATTTTAGAACTTTTTTTTTAATTTGAAATCGAAAAATTTTATTTTTAATCGGTTGTTTATTATAAAACGGCTCTTTTAAAGTGATTTTGTGGGGGTCGATTTTTCTGTCAAACATCATGCCAAAATTAACAAAAACTTAGATACCGGAACTTTACCCGTTTCCAAACTTGCTCGATTTTGTATTGTTCTAAAATGTATTGTATGTATAAATAAATTTTTAGTAATCAATTAAAGTTTTTGAAAATTGAATTAAATTTTTGGGCGATTCAAATACAATGTATGATATTAGTGCAAAGCTAACAAATTTTTTAATGATTAATTTATTCAATTTAGTTTAATATTAAGCACGTGCAAGCCCCACCCAGCTATTTATTTTTAATTGGGCGATTCATTATGTTTTTTATATACATCTATTTAGCTTAGCGTTTAGTTCTAATTGGTAGTTTTACGAATACTTTTAGGGTCGGAGGGCGCAAACACATATTTCGACCCACCTTCGGGCTGACTGAAAATTTATCCCTGCCTTCTCCTGACAAAAATAAAATTTGCACCAAGTCCACGGCCCAATAAAAGGGCAACTAAACCCTTTTCATAGCAATTTTAATTAACAACAAGCCAAACAGAAATAAAAATCCAAAAAAAAAGCAAGTAAAAATAAATAAAGAACTCAGTTTTAAATGTTTGTGTTGCGGCCGTATACATGTAGGAATCGGTAAAGAACAAGAAGACAACAGACTTGAGAGGGAAACGCGAAGTGGTCGTCACTATTAAAAGACACCACAGAAATGAGAGAGC